>JACXGJ010002061.1:14068-71826 GCA_016801105.1 Esox niger | reverse complement strand
CAGCCTCCACACACAGCCCACACACACAGCACACACAGCCTCCACACACAGCCCACACAGCCTCCACACACAGCACACACAGCCTCCACACACAGCACACACACACAGCACACACACACACAGCACACACAACCTCCACACACAGCCCACACACACAGCCTCCACACACAACCTCCACACACAGCCCACACAGCCTCCACACACAGCACACACAGCCTCCACACACAGCCTCCACACACAGCACACACACACAGCACACACAGCCTCCACACACAGCCTCCACACAGCACACACAGCCTCCACACAGCACACACAGTCTCCACACACAGCCTCCACAACATGCACCTGTTACCCATTTTTTACTGAGTTATAGATCACCAGAGGAAATCGTTCTCCTGAAACATGGGGACACCATTCTGACATGTTTGTACATATATGATGTTGATAGATGAAAAGAGATTTATTTTCCATATCTGCATAGCATTTTATTGTTTTTCCATGTGAATCTAGGTACAAAACACTGGTAGGCAAAGTCTGTTTGTTGTTTGTTTCCACACACTACAAAATGTACCCTAGATTGTACACATGCCTGCATGTATTTGTAGTTTCACGCCTACTTACCGAAAACCTAAATGTGTTAGCGACTAGCTAGAGCTAATACAACGCTATCGTTAGAATTTTGTCATTCTGTTTACCAAGAGGTGTCTTCCACCCAACTTTTGAAAATGCTGCTCTGCTCATTTTTTATCTAGGCATTGTTGTCAAGCTAACTTATTACATTAGTTGTAGTACTGTATTGTTAATGCAAAGAAAAACAACAAACCCAGGTTCTGTTTGGTGCATCATTATTTATGGACTGTCTTTATGCACATTTGTTGTTCACCCCCTGGTACTAAATTATTTTAAAAAAAAATATGAAACTGTGTGATCTTTGAGGGCATTCTTGAATTTGAGTCCTGCTTCAAGTCCCCCTCAGAAAATGTATTTCATTCATGCTTTGGCGGTGCCATTCCTTAACCCTCCATTTCTTTATTTTTGAAACAGTCTGCTGTGGATTTGCGCTAAAGAGTTTTGGATCATTGTTCTGTTGGATGGCCTCACATTCTACTCAAGCCTTCTCTGGTAGAAAGTAGAATATATAGTTGACCCATGGTTGGCCCTGATGCAACCAATATTGCCCCTGACACAATGCTCTATGGTTGGTATGGGGTTCTTCTGTTCCAAGGCAGCGTTTTGTTTAAACTGAACATGATGTCTGGCATTGCGGCCAACCAACTCTACCTTTGACTCGATTGTTCAGAGAATATCATTCCGGTAGTGTTGTTCTTCAACCAGCTGGCAAACGTCAGTCACGCCTTTTTTCTTTTGAGAGCAGATGCCTTTTCCTTTCCGAACCTCCTTGTAGGCAAAGTTTGTGCATTTCCTTTCTGTCAGTAGACTGATGGACTTTGACATTGACTGTGGAAAGAGAAGACTTTGATACCTTTCATGTTACCCTGGGGATTCTTAAATAATTTTTGGTCAGTTATTGGACTGAATTTGGTGGGACAGTCTGTCTTAAATTGCTAGTGGTCTGGAATTTTCTAAATGTCAATCTTTCAGACAGTTGTATGACTGACTTCGAATTGAGTGGAAACAGTTCTGCAACCCATTCATGGAGTCATTGGCATCAACTGTCTTCCATGAGATCTTTTTACCTTGGCAGGATGTGTTGCCACACATGGGTTTGGTTCAAGCCACACAAGGCCACATTTCTGATACAACACCAAACCTTCCTTATTACTGTCAAATGAGTTGCTAAGCATTTGTCCATGTTTTGTTATACATAATTCCATCTGATGGATTGATAGATATATGGGGTTGCAAATGTTTTCTGCACATGGAATTTGGATATCAGTTTCCTTGAATTGCATAAAATTCGATATCAGCTTACATTTTGTTAGGCTAGCGTTATCTGCAGTTAGCGTAGAAATGATCAAATATCCATAAGTAAACATATACAAAGTGGTTTAGGATGTGTACTCGTGGATGCAAATGTTTGTTTGTTTGTTCGTTTGTTTACTCAAAGTACTGTCATACAACTAAATGCCATTTTGTTAAATGCCATTAAAAAACCAGGGCCAACAACATTATTCCAGTTTCTAAGATGGCTCGATGTGTTGAAAGTAAGATAGTACTTCTTTGAGTAATTTATGTCAGTTGTGTATCTTGTTGTTTCAGAGGGGTACATGATACCTTCCACCTTTGGCCTTGATATCAGTGAACTGTGATAGGTATATACATCTATACTTGAACATCATAGTTTGATTGTTTATTTGAATCAAACTTTTCAAGTAAAAAAGGGCTTCCTGTCCCAATTATTATGTCCACTTTTTGGCAGTTTATTTCAAAATGTCAGTTTCATTAAAATCAAGAATTGTTTATTTACCAAAGACTTCAGCATAGATGAGTCCTTCGTGTCCACACTCTTTTATTTCACACTCTCGGCTTTGCCAATGTCACAGGAATAAGTAACTGTCATCCTTACGAATTAAGACCTTCATGTTCACTAAATTACTTTCCCGTCACCCCAAAGTTGCGCAGTGCTGAGCCAAGGGCCCTTGGGTGTATTGACGTGGATGCAGGAGACAGGAGAGCTCAGCCCAGCCCAAAGCTTTTAATCCCACTCATGAATCCAGACAGACAGTTCCCTAAGACCTTCCATGATTTCTAGCATACCAAGAAGCCCTTCTCTTGCCTTATCGATGGCTGACCCCTCCGCTGAATTCGATGGTTACTTACAGTATATCCCCCTCACCCTTTTTCATTATTGAGGTGTGAATAGGAAAGGTCACAGAGGGTGCGCTCCATCGACCGGTTAATATTTGATTGTGTCGCGGGCCGGGCTTCAACATGACAACAACTGACTGTGATCACCGTTGCACATATGGACTTTTTGTGCGTTTGAGTGGCTGGATTGTGAAACATGTCTACATGCTCCGGGCTCACCTTCTGGTTTGGTGTTTCTTAAGCGCTGCGTGTGGTCACAAAGAGGTTGTTTGATGAAAAACACAGTGGCTATTTGCAGGCTAGGCAGACAGGGTGCGTTGTTAGTTGCCGCGACCATCTCTCCTTCTGCCTTTGTTGGAGTGGGTAATTAGCTGTTAAAGACCACTAGAAGCCAGGATTTGGGTGACTGTAACTGAGGAATGCAGCGTTAAAGTCTAGGCGGCTTTGAGAAGAAAAGAAAAGTCTGGAAGCACCACACTGACTGGAGTTGGACATTAGAGGTTACCATGGTGACGACAAATGGAACTGAAACATTTCTAGCTTTAAGGTGTGTGTGTGTGTGTTTGTGTGTGTGTGTGTGTGCTGTGGGGTCTGTGTGTCTGCGCACGGGTGTGTGTGCGTGCAAAAGCTGTGTTCGTGTTTGCTTTTCTATGCATTTCAGCCATGCAGACAAGCCTCTGTCAGAATTCCTTCAAAGATTTGCGATGGGCCACTCAAAGGCAGCCAGGCTGGAGTCGGGGATTAGAATCTTTTTGTTGTTGCTATGCACTGCATTTGGCCGCTATAAGCTTTTTAAGTACTCCTTCTGACTCCTCACGGGTGCAGTCATCCCTCTTTGTGCGTAACAAACAGGACTGGATGCTTTGAAAAGTAGAGCTAGACAAGCCAGTTGGGTTTTTCTTCTCCCTCTTGCTCCTGGTCTCTTCTCGTCTCGTTCTGAAGCTAAGCACACAGCAGTCATTCTGTTCGGTGTTTGGACCAGGGATGGCAGAATAGCGGGGCGCTCTTGAGGAAGATTTAAGATCTCAGCAGGACAGGTTCAAGAGGGAAACGTCAGTCAGAGTCTGCGGGGACGAGAAATGGATTATATGAAAATGAGCTGCTGCCGTGATGGAATGTTAGCATTTACATCCGAACACGTACTCTTTCGTGCAAATGTGCCACCTTCTACCCAATGTGTGTAGCTATACGTATTGTGTTAACACGCATACACACGCACTGTGCTAAATCACACTTCACAGGTTCCAATGGCAAATGATCGTTATTTACGCGACTGACATGCTAATCTTCGCGTGACCCCAATAAAAACATACGGCCCAGTCCTTTCCTCTTAAGCACATCTCTTGAACTAGGACTCGCTCTGAATCAGATGGCTGGCTTTGAATTCTGCCGGCTTTCGCTTGGACGATAAATCAAGCGTCACAGCGAAAATCAGAGGGGAGCCGCATCAGTTATTGGCAAGAGTAGAAAATGTATCCTGGAAATCGTAAATCTTTTGTTGAAGCAGACTCATGTGAATAACCTCCCCCACAAAACAAATCGATTCACGGAGGTTATTGCATATTTCCATTCTCCCGTTTTGCAAGTGCACCCTAGACCTTTTCTGGGTGAGAGCATTTACATACAAACAGAGATTAGAATGTCGTTAAATTGGATTGGATATCTACACAGCTGCTCTTTTTTCGGAGGGGGGGGGGTGTTATGTTCCGGTACATAAGTGAGGTATTGTGGTGTTTGGCTGTGGGACACAGGTGTGTCAGAAAACCAGTTCCTACGCAGACAGGCTCCCTCAGAGGATCTGCTTTAATTGACTTTGGGATTATGTATATAAATCCTTGTGTTGTTCACAACTGCCTCTTTTTAAATTGACTGTTTTTTTTCCAATATTTTTTTTTTACTTTCATGTCCACTGCCGCCCCAAATATGTTCTTCCTTGCGGAAAGGCACGTCCTCAACAAGGCAATACTAACTTGTCTAATGGTTTGCAATATTTCTGCGATTCCTATGATTTGTCATCGTACTGTCCATTATTCATTTTCCTGTCACAGTTAGAAGATGAGCATGCGTCAAATTCTTCACAGGTTCAACAACAAACCTCAGTGGAATCGATGAGGAGTAATGACCCAGGACCAAACAGGCCGCCCCCCCCCCCCCCCCTCGTCAAACAAACCCAAAGAGTGACGGGCGGCCATTACACGCTCATCGCTATCAGAATTCACTGCGGCTGTCCGCTTTAGGGAAATGATTGGACAGTGGCTGTCATAGTTTGTTGAGTGATAGTGCCGGGGTGGGGGATGGGGGGGGGTTGTAGTCTCCTGTTCAGATCGTTTCGGAGAAAGGAGGGAAGAGTAGCGCAAGAAGTGTTTTGACAAGGGCTTTGTTGCTTCACTTCTTTTAATTACATAGTCTATCGCAGGTACCACGCACGGCATCGTCTTATTACGTTCGCCGGCGTGTCTGGCTGTGCTGCCTCTATGACAGCATGATTTACATATGACTCCATGCTCCTGGTTTATTCTAATTGCCTGTGTAGATGGAGATGGAACAACAGCCAAGCGCGTATGGAAATTATGGTATTATTTTGAATTTAAATGGTGCAGATGATTTGAGTGATTTGAATAGCTGTTTGGTTCAATGCTAGGAGAAAAAAACAGTCGAATGGTAAGAAGTGGGGAACTGGGATGCTACTTATGCATTATTCAGGGGATTTAGGATGTGTCTACGGGGGTCTGTTCAACTCCAGATGATCTGGATGCGTGTGATTGAGAATTGCTGTGCGAAACACTCTTTTAACCAATATTAGCAATGCAGAGCTGCTATTTTTAATCTAGATTATAAAGACAAAATATTATGTATTTTTCCGTATCAATGTGGGCCACGTGTGTATTTTTGTGTGCATCGTTATTATTGAGAAATACTGGAGAAATACAGACAAATATTCACAAAGGAATGTATTACACCTGAAAAGTTAGCTCATACACAATTTTTTTTATTTTTTTTTTGGCCCATTATGGATGACTCCCAAATAGACAATGTATTAATGTAACTTGAATTTAATATGTAACTAAAGGATTACAATTAA
Organism: Esox niger; assembly: GCA_016801105.1. Lineage (NCBI taxonomy): Eukaryota > Metazoa > Chordata > Actinopteri > Esociformes > Esocidae > Esox > Esox niger. The sequence continues at coordinate 65,975 of JACXGJ010002061.1, read as the reverse complement.
GGTACACGTTTTAAAAATACAAGTTCTCTGGAGATTTGAGATGTTTGCACGAGCAAAGATGCATGCTGAGGTGAGGAAAACGCATGCTCGTATAGATAATTAGCAGTCACTCGTAAGCCAAGGGTCATGCTCTAAAAGGGGACACCGCATTTTACATTCTGACGTATAAAATAATGTGGTCTACAGCAAAGACACAGGGGAACATGCATGAAAGACATTCCCCGAAATAATTATGTCCCGCTAGCTTTTTCAGAAAACAATTCATTCCTATAAAAGGTATGCTCATGTTTGGAAGGTTTACATTTTTTTATAAGAACTGTAAAAATGGCAGTCAGTCATGGTGAAAGGGTTTGGGATCAGGAGATCAGCAGATCCATTTATATTGTCACCTTCAGCCAGCAGAACCATTTATATTGCCGTTATGTATACATGCATATCATTTACATTTCGTCAAAGTAGACCGTGAGCCATCAGATTAATATCCTGTCTTCTTCCAACTACCGTGATACACTGCAGTTGCCTTTCTCATTTCCCACGTTTCACTGCTGGCTGACACTTGGTACCCCGTGCACATTACTAATTAATGTAGATTTCTGCTAGAAACGCAATTTTACATTGAACATAGTACATTTCTAACACCTAAACCAATAGAGCAGTTTGTTTAAGGAATTTAAACTATATATGTATTAACATGTTAGTTTTGTCGAGATACACATCAGTTCAGCATATTCTATTTATCTTGCAGTTGATTTAGCTTTATACCTTTAGCAGATCTTTTTAATGCATTGAGAAACTTACACACACTTGTTTCTACATGGTCATACGGTGTAGAAACAGACCGTCTTTGGAAAGTGAATAGGGTGCTGTATCTTTGGAGATCTAGCTTTGAGTCTTTGATACGGTTCCCCCTTTAATCATTTTTAATTATGTTTCCAAGAAAAGTTAGATAAAAATAAAGTTTGAAATTAGTTTATTTTTCTTGTAGACACAATTTGTATTTTATTTATTAATTGATTGACAAAGTCATAAAATATTTGAAAAATTGAATTAAAACCACTTTGGGCTTTTGGCGAAAATATGCCTGCAGATTCAACATTACCTCTGTTTATAGCTTGAACACTGCTTTAAGTAAGCTTCCCAATAATTCAAATGTTGATGGATGTGGAATAACACTAGTGACTTCAGGATTAATACCATTGTCTAAGCATGTAGGAGTACCGGAAGGTTTTGCAGTAGTGGAGTTGGTGGGGGTGAGTCACATCTCACCAAGAAGACTTTGACCAAATATTCTCTGTCAAGATTTTTCCCCCTACAGCAGCAAGAAATAAAAGACAACGTCTGAAGGAATATACTGGAGTCAGTCTGTGTTTGAACATTTAGGTGATATGATTCATCCCACACATGCATTCACATTACTTCCTGCCAACATTTCCAGACCTCTTCATCAACTTGATTTTTCATTTGAGATTAGCATGCTCTTTATCAAACGGGCCCGTTCCTGTCTGCCTTACGACGTCTACCTTATACGACCCTCGCAGCCGCCGTCCGCCATTCCCCCGCTACCTTGAGTCACAGTACGTGCCGTGACCCCGTTGCGGTAAAGGTCACTGGGGCGATTCTCTGGGACGGTCCCGCGTGCATGTCCATAACGGGTACATCACACCTGGTTATTCAGAGACAACGGAACCGCTGAATGTGGTTTAGACCTGGTTAAGACCAGATACCAATGCCAGGCCACTTTCACTGCTAATGAGTCAAAACGCAGTAGAAAAGGGAAAAATGGAACTGATCGATGAGCGGGAACGCTTGGGGCATCAGGCTATATCTGTCTCATCAATCAATTTGACCTGTAAACTGACCGGACGACCCTTACACTCTGCAATGTGGTTTCAGTCATCCGCACTGAGAGAGGCCCCCGTTCTCCTAAACACACGCCAGTATACCAGGAAATACATATATTTATCACTGACTCTGAGCATGAGGCTTACAGGCTCTTGGAATTCCGCCACGGTGCTAGGAATAAAGCCACCGCACTCAAATCCATATGTATCGTTCATCCATAGGGCCCTTTTTGGCACGGAATGGTATGAAATACAAGGAAAAATACAATAATTCACAGGCTCTGCAGCAGTCTGGGGTCTGGTCCTTAAATGGCCAGGGAGGAGAGGGAGAGAGATTTTGTGGTTTGTTGCCTACTTTGTTGACTGGCTGTTCCTACAGAATGAATGGAGGGCTTATCTTAGGAATACAACGGAGAGAGGGAATTGTGAGCAGAGAAAACCCACTACATAAAAAGCCACTAATCTGTCGCAATGTCTGAGTGGGATTATGTTTGTCAGGGAGAAAAAGTCCCAAGCCGCTCATATTTTGAGAAGTGCTCTCCCCTTCTTCCTGAAATCAAACAGGCTGACCCAGATTCAATCAGTCTAGAACCTTTCAATGCTTTTCCCCCACAATTCCTGTCCCTATGGGTAACACGACTCCATTCATTCGGGGCCCAGAGAATAGCTTTTAAATATGTTACAATTTAGTCGGAGTAGTCCATTTTTTTGTGTCTGCTTAGTACAAAGCTAATCTCATGAAAGCACGGGAAGGGGCATAAGGTTTGTCGCCCACAGGGCTTCGTCAAAGGGCTTCCTCACAACTTGTCTTCAGTTCCCTCCTAGTAGATGTTTCACTAATGCCGCTAACTGAACTTCCACTTCTGTAAACGTTTGGAGTTTACATAAGCCCCAATATGTTATGATTGTCGCGATGGCTTGTCTGGATGCTATATGCGGGCTCCATGCGGGTCGGGCCTTTTTTGAAGGGATAGATACTGTAGTGCAGACAGCCTTGAATACACTGCCAGGCTTGAGCCGTTTAAAATTGGGGTCCCCTTCGGGGCTGTGTATTTAATCCCCCTCCCACACACTTCCCCCTGTATTTACACTGTTCAAATTTGTTTCCCATCTATCTACGTCTTTCTTTTAATCTCTATTCAGCCTGTGTTGTGGCGTTGGAGGATTGAAAAATAGAAGAAAAAGAAAATATCTGCTGTCAGCCAACTTTGGGATGAGGAAAGTTTTGTGTGATAAATGTATGATGTGTATGGTGGGTCTATAATAGATGAAGTGTGTGTGTCTCTGTCAAGGCTACTTCAGTTTCAATGCCAAATGATAGAAATGACTGACTTTAGTCCATGGAAAGATGCAAGGTATCATGCCTTTGTATGGCAGACACAATGTCTCACTCTCTGAGGTAAAGTGTTCAGATAGGGAACATCCAACAAATATATACACTCACCACTCAGTTCGCATGTAACCCAACTCTCCAGAATAACCTTGACTCTCCGTTTCCTCTTTTTTTGTGTAAAACATACAATTTTTAAAGGGATTTTTTTGTGCTCAGAGGCGCCAAATGAAAAAAGATGGATGCGGCGGCGCGCAGCTGGGAAATATAATGAATGAAGTCCACTGTGGGCTGCAGGACCGTCACTGAAGCTTAATGGGTCCCTACAGAGGGACAAGGATATTGACCCGTCCGTCACTCTCTCTCTCTCTGTGCCTCCCTCCCTCCCTCACCTGTTCTCCCTCCTCTCACTCTCCCTTCACCTTTCTCTGTCACCCCCCCCTCGCTGCTCCGTGTTTCACTCTCTTTTTCTCCCCCCCTTCCACCCCATCCATCGCTTTCGCCCCCTCTCCGGTGCTTTTCTCGCACTCTCATTCTCTCGCCATCTCGCTCGGCTTTTCCTTATTGCGTCCTCCATAGACCTTTCTCTCGCACAGGGTGGTTAGTAGCGGAGTTGATTATTTTCTTTTCCTTTGGTTTCCATAGACTTCATTTCTTAGTGAGTAAGTGGGTGTTTGTTTGGTAGCGGGGATGGCGTCTCACGGGTTCAGTTGTGTGCCTGATTTGAGTGTGACAGAGGAAGGGGTTCTCCACATTGTGGGAGGTTGGCTGGAATGTCTTTCCACTGCGTCGCAAATGAATAAAGCATTGGTTGTGTTTGTGAAAAAGGTGTGCCTTGTCCACCGACTGGTTGAGACCGGTGTAATTCTTATAGACTTTCTGCAAATTACATCCACTGTTGTCCCCGGCTTTAAAGGTTAAGATTTCTGCTTATGATCTGGGTCACACGGCACCAGTGTGCCCAACACTGATTGTACTGTTTGAGCTGCAACCATCAGCTGGGACATATTGCATGGGCACGGGCATTTCAGAACTAGCCAATCAACGGAATTGTACCAAAAAAGCTGACTTATAATTGACCAATAGGGCTACCAATCAAATTTAGTAACATGCATTTTTTTGCTTGGGCAACCACATCAGTCAGGTGAGTGCAGGTGGATTTTGAGTAGCAGCAGACAAGCTCCATGCAACACTGCCTGCTTGAACATTGTTTGAACTTGCACACAGATTTTTCTCCGTTCTCTCGACTGGTCCTCCGCTCTCTCGACTCGATATTGTGCTCTCTTCTCTAAGTGGCATCTGTGCCCGCAGAGAGTTTTGTGACTGATTTGCAACCGTAGAGAAATGGAGGATGAGAATGGTCCCCTGGAAAAAGTAAATAAATTCAAGTCGGTGGTTAAATAATTATGTGGCATTACTGAGAAAGGGAAAAACCTCTGTTAAAGGATAGAAAATGGTTGAAAAGAAGCAGATAAATGATGATGGATATCATCATGCATAACAAGGTGTTTTCTTTCAGTCTTCTGGTACCTTGTTTTTTCTTTTTTTACTTTCAATTTCACATGTCTTCATGACACTTTAAGAACAGGATCTTTTTAATGTTATTTGGGGAAGCGACAGTATTTGCAGAGTGGTAGCTGTTGAGTTGGGCTTCAGGGCTGTAGTTGTAGAAGACATACACTAAATGTGACATCCTTACAAGAAATACAGCAATGGTGATTTTGAGACTGCATGCGGCATTGTGAGGATGGGCCTTGTTTTTTGAGTCATGGCTCCAATGTGATTTCAGGTGTGGCGATTCTGTTGCCAAGTTTCGACTTTAAAGTTATCTTTTCCTCAGAGGTGTAGAACCAGTGTTGGTGGTTCTGTCTACAATCCCAGTAAGGGCGCTGACCAGGTGCAGCTATTTGAGCGTAGACAAGAGCAGCTTGTTTTGTATGATACTTGTTTTGTATTTAAGGGAGATTGGGCATGTACAACCGATTACATCATGAATCAAATCTGGGCGGAGACCCATCCACAGTTGTGAGAGGATTTAACATCTGTCGTTCACAAATGCTACATCTACGAATAACTTCTGATCCAGCAGACACAAGGAACATTTACTGTAAATTTCAAAGAAGAACTATTGGCACTGCGACATTGACGCTCAGTGTCCACAGGAGATTCTCCAGGGCTCCCTACATTCCGGCCTGGGCGGAGAGATCAATAATCTTACATTTTAGGAACGAATGGCGGCTGTACAGCAGATTTCCCTGGACCACGCACCGATAGTCGATGGACAGACAGCTGAGAATTGTATGTTTCAGGGCTGTTTCAGGTCTTTCAGGGGTCCTTTGAGGATTGTGCTGCTGACCAGCTGTCAGCGGGCAGTTCTGTCGCTACTGCCAACGAATGGGGACTTAACCCTGTTGAAGAACTGGAGGCCAGCGTCATTGCTCTGCCTGGATTATAAGATACTGTCAAAGTGTTTCACGAATCGCCTTAGAGACTTGATAGATGTTGCCAGGATGCATGATCAGAATCTAGGCTTTATGCCTTCATCAAGAAAAGGCCTTTGATAGTGTGTCATTCATATCGGACTGTGGAAGCTTTCAGACTAGACCAAAGGATCAGATCATGGGTCAAGATAATGTACACCAGGGATTTAGTTATGGTCAAGATGGAGGTTGGCCGGAGCAGACCAGTCTCAGTAAGGGATTCAACAGGGTCTGTTCCATTAATTTAACCATAGAACCAGGGGAGAATGTGAGGGTTGACTGTTCCTGGGGATTTACATGTGGTTGCTCTGAAGTTTCCTCAGAAATGTCTTCATGGACTAGAGCAGGGGTGTCAAACCGGTTCCAAGGCGGGCCGAGTGTCTGCAGGTTTTCGCTCTCACCTTGTACTTGATTGATTAATTAGGTCACTCATTGGTTAGTTTCTACCCTCACCTGGTTGTTTAGATCTGAACTGGAAACCAATTTATAGGAAAAAACATAAACCTGCAGACACTGGGCCCTCCTTGGAACCGGTTTGACACCCCTGGACCAGAGGCAACCAGGTGGTCAGGCGTTTTGGGACCAGGCTCTTCTCTGATATGATGTTGGTTCTCCTATAGAGTAGAGTAACTGCTGCTCGACAATGGAGGTTTATTCATGGAGCTATTGCTACGAGCAGAAATTTGTCACACCTTGATCCATCAGTGGGAGGGTGGGTCTTTTCTTGATCCATCAGTGGGTAGGACGTGTCTTTTCTTGATCTGTCAGTGGGAGGGAGTGTCCTTTCTGTGGCAAGGAAACAGTGCATGTTTTTTTTTCTTTCTTTGTTCAAGGCTGGCAGGGCAGGTTTTGTAGAGAAATGGTGCACACGGAATGGGGCAGGACGGTGCTCACACACCAATTTGTTGGTGGGCTTGTCATGCCACAGTGTCCCCCTACCCAAAATCCCAAACTGCCTCACAATGGGATTCGAGTACATCTATCATCCATTGTTAGGGCTGTTGTTTGAACCTCCCAAATTCTGACCGTAACAATAGGGTCTGTTGCTACGTTGGTCGCTTGGTTCTATTTTCCCTAGTACAGTCTATGCAGGGCTAAGACGGTAGATGGTTGTAGATACAGCTCTGGAAAAAAATTAGAAATCACTGCACTTTTTCTTTCCTTTCGCTACTGTTCCTCACTCAAAACGTTTCTTTTCAACTTTTTGGGAAAAAGGTGCAGTGGTCTCTGAGTTTTCTTTCCAGAGCTGTATATTTTACCTCAGTTGCTCCCCAAGGACAGTATTATTAGCGGTTGCTAGGTAGCAAGTTTGGTTTGTTCAACCAGACACTTTGTTGTCATGTTATTACCTAAACAGAAACTGCTTTACCAGCATAATAGGCACATCATACTGTTAATGCACTCCAATCCAATTGTGATGGGGCTTTTTTGGCAGGTGGACACTATTTGGCATGACAAGCCGTAGTGTGGTTAGCCGGCAAAGGGACCGCCTACTAAATTATCAAGTGAGGCAAGCAAAGATGGCAGTATGAAAAACAAGGTGATGCTGGCAAAGTGGTGTGTGGACCCCGGAGCTCATCAACTGGTGAACCGCCTGGAACAGTTTTTAGATGCGTGGGGTTTAATGACAGAATTATGCACTGTGGATGATGTGTGTGTGGGGGGGGCTAGTTTTAACTTTTTAACGAGTCCAAGTGCACAGTGTGTCTCTCCTCCCTCAATCTCACTCTCCTCTTGGTCTCCCTTCTTTCTCTGTTCTTTCTCCATCTCTCATCTTTCACACTCTCTGTATCCTCGTTGCTCTTTCTCCCTTCTTTCTTTACGCCCCCCCAGACTCTCTAATTTATTTTCTCTCTCTCTCATCCTCAGACAACCTCCTTATTCTTTTTAGTCCTGTCCATGCTAGTTCAGATGAGATTGCTAGCTCACAGAATCTCTCCTCAGCCCCATCTTTTTCAATAAAACCCTGTAGATAGTATGTTTTCTTGCTGCCACGGGAGGCAGACTAGTTCCAGATACTTTGTCAGCCTGAGTCTATGTCTTATCACTCTGATGCTCTTCCCTCAGCTACAACGCACAGACAGACATAAGAGGGATTCACCAGGGACTCCTTTTCTCAGGATAAGTGAAAGTAAATGGAATTGTTTGTTTGTCAAAAGCAACAAATACCTTCGATTACTTTCACGTTTGTGCCTCAAACACTTCTGATCTGGGAAAGCACTTAGTCCCAGTTGGTGGACTTCTGTGAAAAAATATTACCGTGTTCGTGATGTTTCAGGATTTGTCTCAAAGGTTTCCTGTCGTCTGTATTTAGGACTTCCATGCAGCTGAAGATGCAAGCCAAAATGATCTGACATCCGTGACTGCTGTTCTGTTTACTCATCTGTGCGTCATCTTGACCATATATCAGTTATTTTAACAATCCGAAAGAGGGAAGTGATACAGACTATCCCATATTTTAGTTCGAGCACTGACAAATTGGTCTCATCGCCAGTGAACTGCACAGCACCAGTATTGGCCAAAGGCCACAGCATTGTCCGTGTCAGGACAAGGGGGGAAAAGGGTGATGACTGGACCCATTCGCTGTCATTTGGTGGCAGCGTTGGGATCAAGCAGCGATTATAGCGATTACGATTTGTGCTTACATGGGGCTCTGCGCTTTGTGCCGCATCCACCGTGGTCAGCTGTGCTGTCTGAGTCCTAAGCTGTCCGCTTCGACAAACACCACACAAGGAGGGAGGCGGTGAAGTGTTGGGAGGGGCAACCTGGCCGGAGGCTGATGTAGGGGCCGTTTCTGGCCAAATTAAAAAACAACAAGAAAAAGCTCTCGATCCCAACAAGCCTAAAGACGGTGTTACATTCTGGTGTCGACAGCGAATGACATTTAACCGAAGCAGGCTGGTAATGTGAACAAAGTATTTGTTTTTTATTTTCTTATTTTCTACATGATTAGGATAACCCTTTTCCTCTTAGAGATGTGTGTGAGTGGCCCAGTCTGTCAAATAGAGAAATAGTTTGAATTAAAATCCCAAGGCGAACAAAAGGCAAACAATACAGTTAATGTTTTGTACCGCATCTAAACATGTATTTATTTATTTAGAAAAGGTTCTGCTGGAGTGCCTTCTACCGACACCGAGTTACTGTAGCGTGTGTATTATGTTATAATTTTTTTGGACCAAGTCCTTGCTGCAGTAATCTAGGATCTGATGCAGTAATCTAGGATCTGCTGTAGTAATCTAGGATCTGCCGAGTTAGCAGCATACTGTACCCTGTAATCACGTAATCCATAGTAACTTGGCTCCTCAACTCAACTTCAACTCATTTTAAAATTCCATTTCATAAGACAGCACACCTTGCATACACAAATAATGTGGTTGACCAATGCAATAAAAAAAAAAAACATGCATCACAAAATACCATTCTGAGGATGATGAGTTAGCCAATCAGCAATCTAGAGAAGGTTGAGCAGGCCAATCAGCAATTTAGAGAAGGTTGAGCAGGCCGATCAGCAATCTAGAGAAGGTTGAGCAGGCCAATCAACAATCATGCAAGATATTTCTTGGGTACATGCCTAGAGAATTCTGTGGTTTTGGATATGATCACACAATTCCACATAAAGCTTGTTTTTGAGTTTTAGCAATGTTTTGAAAAAAAATTATCACAAGTAATATTTAAAAGAAATCTAAAAACACTGGGCAGTTATTTTAAGATTTATTCAAACCATGCCCATATAATGAGATTTGATTGACTGTCTTTTTTGCTTGATTTGTCCGATCCAAGACTTCCAGAAGGGATCACCAGACTGTGACCGTTACACTCATCTGGAGCCCCCATTTGTCTTGGCTTGTTGAAAGACCCCACCCATTCCAATTCTGTTCCAACACATTTCCTAACCACTTAGCTCATGGCCGTTTCCTACCTTCTCCACAAAGAGGCACTCCACCTGATCCCATCAGTCATTTCCATATTTGAATCAGTCTGCGGCCTCTAAGCAAACGGTCTCAGAGTCTCGATTAGTCATCTAATTGGTCATTGTAACGTACAGCACATGGCCCCTTCCATACCTCCATTGATTTGCCCTTAAAATGTGTTTCATTCTAACCTGAATTATCTTTCATTGGCTGTTATTCATCTGGCTTCTGTAGGCCTGCGTTAAGTCAGCTGTCATAAGACTGATGCCTGCGCTCTAAATATCAACCTAGTCCCTCTATAGGGTACTACCTTCAATCAGAACACTACTGGCCCAATCGGGGATGTGGTAAGAACAAGTGTACATGTAGAGTTTAGTGGGATCCCATACCGGCTGCAGCTTAACATATAGGTGGAGGATTACGTGTGGGATCCACATAGAAGGGTATTATGTCTGGTAATCCACCCCGGAGAACAAATATTCCGAACCATGATTAAAGTTTCCGAATACGTCATGTTTTTTTTTTTTAATGTAAAGATGCTATTACCGTGTATGGAGGGTAGCATTGGCTTTGTGTAATAATGGCTTCGTGGCAGAGACAGCACTCCTCTCAAATATTGCATGGGAGAATCAATTTAATCATGTTGATACTGTAATCAGGAGATTTGTGCATTCTGTTTATTTGATATACTGGAATGCATGTGTATATACGAGCAAGTGTGAGTGTGTTTGCCCACGTGTGTTTGTAGAGCTCTCCCTTAATATCTGTCCCAATTGACCTTGTCTTTTCGAACTCCACCTGACATCCAATTGCAGCACCTCCCCTCTCGTCTACCACCCCCCTTCTTTGATAGAAAACTGGGAAAGGGTAGAGGATCCGGCCTGGCGATAAGGCCGCCCCTGTAATTGTTTCCCACTTTTATTGGCCTGACCCTTATTTATTTGAGTGGCATTTACAGCCCTTGGAATTAACTCTTCGTATGAACAAACAGTCCTCCAGACATGAGTGACGGCCGGGGGTCGCGACCCCATAAAGCCAGCATAGGCGCTGGAGCTGTGGACCATATCTCATTAAAGGGCAAGGTTTTTAAACGAGACGGCCTTCACTCTCACCCCATACTGGAGTCATTGATTAGTCCAGGGCCAATCAATGGTAATTAAGGTGTAAGAGAACCCTTTAATTGTGCTTTATGAATCATTGTGTCAGCTAGCCTTGACCTTCTTCAAACGACTCGTCTGTAAGAAGTAAATACATTCAGATTGCTTTGGTCATAAACGTCCTTTAGATTGAACCAGAGGAACCCAGCAGAAACGAGTGGAGGTCAACAGACTTCAGACAAAGCTAGGTTTTGCTTCTATATAGATTGATCAAAGCAAACAGTAGGGTTATTGCTTATCTTGTCAAAGATTGAGAAACCGGAGTTTCACATGCAAGGAATATGGGACCTCTATCACCTCTAGTTGTTGTAATGACCTTTGCCTCCTGTTGCTGTTCTGATGATTAAATCAAATCAACCAATTCACTTGTTTTCAGCATGTTAAAGTTGTCATTATGGTGGGAGAATTCCCAGAGTCCACTTGGTTGGTTCGAGCTTTGATTGATAACTGCCAACAGTAAAACGGCAGGCATAAGACACTGCCAGCCAGGTAATTGTGTTGATAATGAAAGCCGAGGTGAAACCTCTTTCACATCTCAGCTGATTTTGCAGTCGACCGACTGTGTCCTCTCTCCATCCGTCATGGCCTGAGTATCAGGCCGCGTGCGCTCCAAATTCATTGCACGGCGGAGACATAGACTTCATGCCAAATGGCAGCCTATTTCTTTGTGTATAGTGCACTATGAAGGGAATCTGAAGTAATTTGGGACTCACACATTATTTTTGCCCGAGTCCAACCTCCTTCTTCGCTTCACATTTATGATTTTACCGTTGACAGGATGGCAATCAATGTCCACTGAACCTGCAAATTCATCTACTTCTTAATCGGAACCAGCGAAATGGGAATTAGTTGTAGTTCATTAACCACATGCTAAATACCTATGATGTTTGCTAATGTGGTAAAATCAGTGTTTCATTGTGATAGCTCTAGATATTGGCTGTGTGATTCTGTTGTCAGTATGTCTGCATTCACAAATGCAATGTAAAACGTCCACACATTGTTAAAATCATCATCTAGCCATGGATTTCCCATTCTTCTCATCCACAGTTCAGTGAATACATCTAGCTCTTCCGTCCCTCTGCAGTTTGTCAAAAAACAGTAACAGGCTAATCGCTTTGTTTTTGTTTGAATCCCAGATGGCCCCCTTTAACCTGAGCTTCCTCTACCTTTTCAGATGCAATAACCGGACGCAGTGTGCGGTGGTGGCTGGACCAGACGTATTTCCCGACCCCTGCCCTGGAACCTATAAGTACCTAGAGGTCCAGTACGAATGTGTGCCCTACAGTATGTATCTCTTCATTCTTCTACAGACAGATAAAGTACGGTTCAAATGGCACATGATTCCCTGTGTTTTGCACTATAGCACTTTGAATAATGTGCAAGCTGCGATGAGGTCCACGGCTCAACATATCAAATGCTCTTCTTCATTATGTTTAAAAGAATCTAACAGAGATGTCACTTTACTTTGTCATCAATCACGTCATTTTTGATTACCTACCTGCTAAAACCTGGTATGTCTTTATGTTGAAGATAATGCGGTACCCAAGAAAACGTTCCGTTTGTAAATTGCATTTCAGCTAATTTAAGAATCTTATTCTGGTGTCTAAGATCTCCTGCAACACCAATAATTGTTTCTTATCGATGCATCCAAACAAGAAAAAATGATTCGCTAGCGTGTCAAAATAATTACTTTAATTTAACGCGTAGTCATGTATACTCATTTTACCATTGTTAATGAAAGGTATCAATTTACGTTCAACTTTCTTCATATATCAATGAGCTTGTAGGAATATTTGCTACGGGATGTGTGATGTGAGCTGCATCGGTTCCTACAGAGATTTGATGTAAAATAGAGGCACTGAATTCAGATTAAGATGTAATGTATTCGTAGCCTTCATTTTATTAGCAAAGGGCTATCACCCATAACTAAATTAACATTGACATTTCAATGTCAGTGTCATTCTTATTCCACTTATTCTTGGATGTTTTGACAGTGGTTTCAGATAGCAGACCGGACTTACTGATTTTTGAGTAGAGGTCATTTATGATGATAAAACCCCCAAAAATCCATGACTGAAGTAGATCCATGACTGAAGTAGATCCATGACTGAACTAGAAATGGGAGCCACTGAGGTGTGAATAGAGTAATCAGTGTGTAGACAGCGGTAAACAGATGAACAGGAAGACAGGATGGTAACAGGAAGTACACAGCTATTATTGTGCGACCTCCAACATTGTGGTGAGGTTGACCTCAAAAAGCGAAAGTAATATATTTTGAAAGCCTGTGGTAATAAAGGTGTCAGAAGCTAAACAAATGGGATTCATGATGCGAAATGACATAAAAATGTAACCCTCTACAAACAGAAGTAGTTTTAAGAAGCATACATTGTATTATAGCCTTAAGGTGTTTTTGTTAATCTTCCATGAATTTGTCAATCAAAGTGTTCATAAAGCTTGATACATACATGTTAATGCGTTAGAATATTCCGCTGAGTGGGATTGTATGAGCATTTGGAAACATAAGGCTTGTTGACATTACGAGAGACAGAATAATACACTAGATAGACCAAGCTTGCATAATAATTCTCATGGAATTTGAATTCACGCAGACTTGCTTGATACGTACAACGCATGATTGTGACACTTGCAAAAGATTTGCGTCAGTGACCTCGGAAGGTGGTCTCCAGCTATTAAAATCTGCAAGTTTACACAAAAAAATACAAAGTAGCATCTCGCACCTTGTTTGATATTTTCCAGAAAACATTGCAAATCTGTATTTAAAAAATGTTTACATACATAGCCATGATTGGCTGACGAGAAAGTTATCATTATCAACTCATCACAAACATAGGCCATACCAAACGCCAAGACTCTCTGAATTAATGGAAACATTCGTAAAAATATTATTTAGAACTTACTCAGGGCATCCTTAATGTACAATCATTTAGATTTTGTCTAAAGGGCATCTACTGATTGCTTAATAAGTGTGTATTTTGGAAAAAGTAACATATCTAAAAATGTATTGATTTGAGGGACCATCAGAGTGATTTTGACCTGATAGCCAGTTACCTTGTAAATGTGCAACGTGCTGTAGGTAAATGTGATTTTAACTGATGTTTATTAGACACCAAAATAGTTTTATAAAACGGACAGAATTTTTATCACACCCGTCAATATTCTACGTTTGACGGCCAGTTGATTTGGTTACATGCGTCACTCTTTGCCTCCAGAAAAGCGCTACACCTTCAACTCCTGTGTAGCTCACTTGATAAGAGCTTCCACCCACGTTTGGAGCTTGGTGCGTTACCCTGCCGGAGGTATTCGTGTGATGACGGATGAAGGGATGCACCTGGTCTGCAACAATGTTTAGATCCGCTGCGGTGTTGCTTAGCTGGTATCGAGGGACATGAAAGGTGCCAGGAAAACATTCAGTACACCATTACACCACCGCCAACAGCACGTACCGTTGACACCAGTCAGAGTGGGTCAATAGACTCATGCTGTTCATGTCAAATCCTGACAGGAACTGGGATTTGTCAGTCTAGGTGATTCTTTTCCAGTCCTTAATTGTCCGGTGTGGTTGATCTAGTGCCAACTGGGGGGTGCTTCTGCTCATTCGGATGATGGTTGTTTTTGCACAATGCTGTTGCCCCGCGTCTTTATTGTACTGCAATCTTAGCTTGCCCGGTATTTGCCATTCTCGTGTGACCGGATGTCTGTCTGGCTGCTTTATGTTGCAAGCTACGGTCACCCAACTCACAGTCTGTAGGAGCGATCCCTGTTAGTGAATGGCATGGTCGGCCAAATAAACTAACTAGTGAGTTGTTTTTCAAAATATCTAGTAGGGATATTCATCTTGCTATACACTTTTAGGTTTGCACATCCTTTCGAGGCCTCTTTCTATAGACCCCGTCTCTACTGTTGTTCCACTACAAATGAAGGTAATGCCGGCGTTCATTTCCTTATAGTTGATTGTTCAAATATTCCGGCTGGTATTCCTTGTAAGTAAAATATGTTGATAGTATGAGGGTTAACTGGATGTTAAGTATTAGTCCTTCAGACACCTAGCTGACTTATCCGAGTTTGTTCAGTGGTAAGTTTGACTCAACAGTCCACATGAAAGAACGGATCTTCTTCCCTAGTAGTGAATTATTAATTCTGCCAACTCAGAAACAAAGAATCTCTCCTCTTATCTACGGATCAGCAGAACAAAGATGTTTGTTTTTGTGTGAAACCCTGGTGGTTACAACTACTTCCACGGCATCCCAAATGTCAGAATTCGTAAATGCATTGCAATGTCTAGCTTTGCTTCTGCAATGCTCGTATAAACGCTTCAGAAGAGGAGATAAGGTGAGGTGGGGTGAACAACACAAGTTGATTGCGATTTAATGCATTGCCAGGCAAATGAGTAACATTATTGAGAAAAGGGGATTAAGATTAGGCAATTCTGGGTAGATGGTATACGGGGAGTGGTGGTAAACCTGATCCCTGAACACAGCCTGTCTCCATCAGACTGGGATTTCAAAGACTTTTCCTCCAATTGATGAATCTCAACACTGTGTCCCACTAACAGATTCTCTCTCCTCTCTCGTTTTCCTGTTTTTCCTGCTCTCTTGCCTATTTCTCCCTTCTCTGTTTCTCTCTTCTTTGTCTCTCTTCGTTCTCTGTCTTCCTATTGAGGATGTTTAATCAGTATGCCGGCGTGGAAGGCCGAGCAGTCACTGTCAGGATAAGTTACAGCTCCGCTCTCCGTCTCCCATCAGCCCGTGAGAATGGCTCCATCGGACGTACCTGGAATAATAGGGAGTGCGTTGCCGCGGAGAGCATCGTCCTGCCAAAATAGGATATGGATTTTATTAATTGGTGATTTGATTTGCTTCATGAATCGTAATAGAAATGTAATGGTGTATACTCCGGGAGCGAGTCACATCTGTGTTTGCCTGTGAGGGGGTGATGCAGACCAAGCTGCCATTTGGGTTGTGTAGTCTGAATAATAACTGGAGATAAAAGGCCAAGCTTTTTTCTGTCCGGTCCAAAACAACAACACAGGGCTTAATCCGAGGCAATTATGCTGGCGCACAGTCCGTGTTTGCAATACAGTCGATCCATTTGGAAGAACCAACAAGCCTTACCTGAAAACCATACTACCCCCGCGGCTAAATTAGCACACTTTGATATTGCCACGTTTGAAAAGACATATAAGCCATCTTTGGGTTTGGGTCAGGGTGGACGGGAACACTCACTTATGTCCCTGTTCTTCCTGTGTTTAGACATGCTCGGCCATGCACTTCGTGGATTACTGCCACTACCCTTTGGAATGATCTCTGTCTTCCTGTGAGACAGAGATCAGATGGCCGACATCTCAACACCTCTCTCCTGCACACCCTTTGACCTCGACTCTCAGGTCCTCCCCACATTCTTTTCAAAAGCCTTTTTTTGTCCATCCCCTGCTTGAAAAGAAATGTGCCAATATAACGCGAATGGATTGATGAATGCCAGCTTCTTACTGCGTTGCTTTCATCAGTCCCATCCAGTCAAATCAGTGACTTTCTCAAGGCAAGAAAAGGGTGTTTACATTTTTGAGAGTAATCAAACAGTGACCTTGACTCTAATCCACTTGAGTGTCATCATCTGCAGGGAGCTTCAGATAGACGCCTCTCCTATCTTTCCCACCCTTCCATTATTAAAGGTTTCTCCATAACACTCCCTTTAACGAGCAGGGCCTGACCTCACAGGTCATCTGTCTTTAGAGGTTGACACCGTTTCCCAGTACCTCTCCGCCCCCACTCTTTAACAGCTACAGTGAAACTGACGACACCTCAGAGAGTCACGTGCAGGCTCATGAAAGACAACACAACCCTGAATAAACCGACCACATGAACTCTTCTGGAATGTTTATCCGTCCACCAAAAGAAGAAACCCTGGCACTGTCTCTTTCACTTCCAACCCCTGTCCCCCTTCCTGTCTTTCTATTATAAGTTATTATATCTGCTATTGCGTGCCGTTACCATGGCAAATGGACTGACCTTGATTTCTGCAAATACATTTTTATATGAGGTAAAACTGTGTAATTATAGTACAGCCATGTGCTCGCTTCGAGGGAGTCTTTTGTTATGCGCCGACATGCAAAATGGATTCCCCTATGAAGGGAGAGATGAGAGAAGCAAGCGAGGGAGGCGAGCGAAGTGGGGAGACCAAGGAAGAGGAGAGAGTCTGGAGAAGAGACAGGAGGCAAGGGGAGACGGGAGAGTAAGGGAGGAGAGAGGAGACTGAGAATAAGGAGAACAAGAGAGAAGAGAGGGTGAGATTAATTTCCAGATGGCTAATCCAAGCAATCCATAGCTAACCAAGCTCCAGACGTTGCCCAGTGATGATGTAATTTAAACCTTATTCAAAATAAGGAAATCCACTGCTATGCTTTGTGGCACACGTCTGTGTACCTTGCACGGCAATTAGCCATTTTCCATTTTGAGTCGATTTTTCAGTCTTTCCGCACGGACAAGCAATCAATCGTTAGTAAGTGGCAACAGGTTTGGCGGCCTAATCGAATAAACGTACTGATTATTCTGACATATCACTCAGCACCTGTCACAGTCCACACCCATCAGTTGAAATTCACCGTAGCTGCTAGGCAGCATGAAGACTGTGAAATTGATGCGGCCATGTCGCATAACATCGTGCTTTTACCAATGCCGCTGTGACACCGTGACACCATCAGTAAACAGCACGCGTCACATGACTTACATTGACGAGCTTCATCGTCACACTCCCTGAAGCTGCAACTGGGATGGATGTTAATCTAACTTGCTATGGACGTTGTCCTGAAAATGAAATATGGGCAATACATGATTTAGATATAATTTACACGTCAGGTAATTTTTCATAACATGCTGCTTTGATGTTGCTATAATAGGTTGCTATAGTTTCATAATATGCCCACTCCCCTGGGGTGACCCCTCCCATCTGCACAGTGGAAGATTGTATAACTCCCTTTTTAACCTTATCTGCACATTTCTTCTTTTTTTTTTACATTTTCCTTACACTCTATTATGTGTATAAAAAAACTAATTATAATTTGAATATGTCAAGACCTTAAACTACACACTCAAGCAAATGTATTTAAGTAGTTTATACTACTGTATTTATTAATTTATTAACAACCTGATGGGGCCAACATAATTTCTGGAGGTCTTCCTCATAGACAGAAAAAAAATCGACTTCAGTCTGGAGCTAGACTGGTTGCTTGAGAAAGTTGGATGCATAATTCTATGAAACCAGTCTGACTGCCAACCAACTTTATTGAACATATTTCTGATTGCTATCTTCTTTGTCCGGTTAGAGGCAAGCTTTTGGACATCCCATGTTGTATGTCCAAAAGGGCTATTTCAATTTTTTGGGCTATGACTCACCAGGTCACAGTAAACAGAGCCACTGAAGACTGGTCATCCAGCCAATGGCTTTAGGCTGGGGTTTTGACCTTTTGTTAGTGCTGCCTCAGGGTTTTTACTTGGTTAATTCCCTTAATGGCCAGACCATTTTCAGTAACATTCATGGCACAACTGAGCACCTCTTTGCTTTAACCACCACAATCAGCTGTCCTGCCCCCCACATACTAACCTAGTATTAGTAAGTTACTCATTAAAAACATTGACATTTTCCTCTCTATACAAGTGGATGATTTATCTTAAGGCTTCCTTACTTGTGCTGTAAATATATAAAAGACATTTATCTAATTTTGTACACAGCACCTATCTGCAACTGCTAATAACTCATCAACACCCTCCTGTAAGTGTTACAATTCACATCTGAGGCCGACGTTTGTTCCCAAATATAGAAAATATGCTGATGTAGCTGGGTTCCCTTAGTTGAACACAGAGCCAACTATTATTAAGAGGGCGGGGGGAGACAACGGGTTGAAGGAACGCTCTAAATTCACCCCGGCCTTAGGCTGCCTCATTTCACATTTAAGAGGGGCAAAGACTTAGCCACGCGGGGCTAGCCTTTAACCGCAGAAAGGCGATCATATTGGTCCGGAATAGCCTACATAATATACGATGCAAACAGACAGGCTATAAAAAAGTCTAACTAAAACGCAACTACGTTCATAGCTGGAACTACAATGTCTAGCTGAGATTCACAAACGATGTTTTGGCCGGAGACAGAATGGCAGAGTTAAGTGATATGGATGGACATGAGCCAAGCATTTGTGTCTGTCTGGGGGATTGAGAGGAAAGGGTAAGCGGCTCTAATTGAATCGTGGCAGCGGGCTCAACCCACACTCCACCCATTTCTTTATAGACAGCGGAACTCAGAGCTGTTTACGTACATCGCTTCGCACAGTCTTTGTGCTGCCAGCTGAAATACTTATTTTTCCAATTAGGGATCTTTCTTTTTTTCAAGCCAATTTTTCTCTTTCAACCCGCCTCGCCACCCACCCAGCCTTCATCCACAAATAATGCCCTTCATCCCAAAGACTGAATGACCCAAAGCTGCCCGCCCTGTAGCTCTAACCACGTGGACTGTGGGTTATGAGTCCAACACTGCTTCATCAGTGAGTGGGTGAGTAAGTTCCGTCAGGTCCAGCGAAGCCCACTTCAGTCTTGGTCTGTTTGCTCCTCGTTGGCTTTATCTGAGCCAAGGTAGCAATGGCCTGCTCAGTGTCAGAGACTCTTTTCTCGTCGAGGTGACAAAATCTACCTCTAGTTATGTGCATTGTGGAATTGCAGTGCTATCACATAATTTAGCTTACTGCTCCGCGACTGGGGAAGGATTATGATGATTGCTTATCGTCCCACACTGACATACACCTTGAATATCACTCTAATAAGAGTTTCAACACCGGTCTCAAAATTCACTATCCATTTTTTGTACTTGTTCATCCATAGATCCAATCATAATGAAGGTAAAAAAAAAAAGATCTCCCTATCAAATGTAGAATATACTGGGCTGTCTGAAAACTGTTTATACAGTTCCTTATGTCTTGTAGGTAAAATAACTGATCGCCACTGATATTCAGACACTGATTACACCTTGTTTTCATATTCATTATATGGTTTTAATCAACTTTGTGCAGGTTACTTTCTAAAGTGGCACAAAAGAATTGGACAATACCCTTACTTCAAGGACAGGGGGCGAGTTCATGATCATAAAGGATATCATGGTGAGGCAAACCAATGATCATCGGAAAGACATTCACATGTTTCCCCGAGTTTTGTTGGTCAGTAATTGGTGTGCTTCTGGATGTGTTCTAACAGTGGTGGTGGATCTGGACATGGGGTGAAACACCGTGTCATAACCCCCCCATTGTCTTGTGGTCCTAATGTAATCTCTAATAGGATCCTGGTTCTGTTGCTTTTTAAATGTGGCCTGCTTGCTTTCTCATTCACTAACATGTACACCAGTGTTTTCCAGTGTCCAACCACCACACGGCATTATTAAACGACCACAGGTTCATATCATTGTATCATCACGCTTCAGCTGGGTTATAGCACCGCCTGTGAATCATAACACGGTATCATAACACGTCACGGTCACCCAATCACCCACAGCCTCCGACTGTCTCATTCATCCGCACTCCGACACCTCTATTTGCCAGGGTGTTGGTGAAATGTTTTCTCAGTCGACTTACAAAGTTCGAACGGAACTTAAAGAATGTGGTACTCATGACACCGTAGCTTTGAAAGTTCTTTACAGCGTTGCTCGTCTTACAAACTCGCTCCTCTGGCCCTTGAGCCATCTGATTGGGTCACCAGGGGCTGGTAAAGACCAGGAAATCCCTGCTGACGGTGCCGCGCAGTCACGGCTAAAACCTAGACTATGGCGGCCAGCTTGGAGCTCGGAAACAATCGCCTTAAACTACTAGGCAACCTGGGTAACGCCCTTCTGAAACGTTTACCGCTTCTGGAGCCAAATTGGATTCATGCTATTTATGGTCCAATTCCGGTCCACGTTCCTCATTGTATTTGCTTCTTCAGTTTGCTTGTGTTGTCTTCCCCTCTGTGAGTCCAACGGGCGAAGGACTGTTTGGCCACGTGCCAAATCCTTGCACCTGTCTTTCACAGACACACAGATACGCTCGCATGCGCACTCACTCGCGCACATGCACGTGCGCACTGCCGGCTACCTGCATCGTCAAGGTTATGAGATAGCACAGCTAACGCTCCCAGGGAGGCAGAGCGATAGAGTGGAAAAGGAGAGAGAGGAGGAATGACAGTGGGAGGGAAATACAGACATGGGGGATGGAGCGCATAAAAACGGAAGCAACTTCAAGAGGGAAATCGGCCAAGGAGAGAGAGGAGACCAAAGAGAGCCTTGGACAATTCAAGAGGGTACAAGGAAGTGATGAAAGATGTATACTCAATATATACCCGTGACCTCCCCCATCCTCAGGCACATGCTATTCAAAGCCCTCTAATTTGTGTCATTAATTAAGAAGTGGGAGTTTAGTCACTGTGTCCTCCCTCCTAGATTCCGAGCAGGGGAAGAGAGGAGGGGAGAAAAGCGGGCGAAATATGACCAAAATGGCCTCCGCTGAGCCATGAATCTCTATTAGCGCCTAATGATACCATTTCGCCACATCGCTGCTATAATGATGGAATTGGGAAGTGTTAATTATTGAAATACAGATCCATAATAGTTGGCAAATGATTTGTTTTGTTGAGCGACTCTTTCTTTTGACTCATTCGTTTGAAAGGCTGGAAGCAATGAGTCCTGCTTATTGCCATGGTGTACATGGGCTGGGTTTGCGTGGGCTAGCCAGGTTAGTGAAGGCTAGCGAGAGCTAGTGAGGGCTAACAAGGGATAGTACGGGCTCGCAGGTGTAAATTAATGTTGCCAAGGTCTTTAGCATTTAGAGGTAGCCTTAAAATTTGATCCTACAGAAAGGATGACAGATTGTGACACAGATTTACATCTAAATTGAAATGTAGTGTAATGATAACATCATATATGTCTTCAGTGCTAGCCGTTCAGTTTAGGACTGCCAAAATATCAATGTGCTTTCTTAATTGATCACAATGGGAATTTTCTTAAAACTGCCGTATCTGCCATAGACAACAAAGCAGTAATTATAACATACAGCCATGAATGTAAATTATTCTAATCTGGCCCATTTTACTATTTAAAATTTGCAGTAATTGCAAAAATATAGTTCTTCAAGGGCAAACCCTTGTCATTTTGTTGTCGTATAATGTGCCTATCCTAAGCATTCCATGACAATTCCAATCACGGTTGGAGGCTAATATAAAATGGTAATCAAATAAACACTGGTTTGGATTTGGCCTTGTCAGATGAACAGTTGTGTCCTCACCTTTTAGTCTAATAAGGTCTTCATGATCTCCGAACTGTGTATTTTTATTGCGACCGTGGTTATGCATGCACAAGTCAAATTTCCATGTAGCCCTATCCATATAAGCTTTATCTTGCAAGGGTAAACGGTTAATTATGTTTTGAGGTAAAATATGTAAATTTATTTAAAATATGTAGATTCAGTGTGACAGTATGAATTACTTGAATTAAGTACATAATGTGACTTATTGTTAGGTACTTGAACTGTGTTAATAGTGGGTGGTTTGACAATCATTATACATCTTCACAAACTAAAGACTTCAGGACAACAGTTCATTAAGTTTTTCGGTATAGACGCCAGTCGGCTAAATGCCTAGATTGGTAAAGAAAGGTAAAAGGGAACACAGTTTTACGATCTCAGTGTTGTTCTCCTCATATCAATGCATATGGTTTGCATGCAGCTTATTTTATTTAATAGGGCAGATTGAACAATAGGATTCACTAGGGACCATTTGCCCTTTTGGCGGGTTTGCGTTTTGCACATTGATTTGCTTTGTATATAAATGTTGTCTGCTGTGGCACATGGAGGTGAGGTAACCGGTTGATACAAAACATGTTGAATAGTATAGTCATCTCTAAGTGATCACATCATCATCATCATCATCATCACCTTCATCATAACAACCACACAATATCTTAGCGTGTTCATAAACTGTATTTACCGGAACTGAACTTTCTTTCTGCAATATTTATATTCAACCCCTGGCAGTGTTTTGTACAGAATTCTGTGATAGTAGCTGGGGTATTGATTGTCTTGGGAGTGGTTCTGTGGGGCAATCGTTTTTTGTGGTTGCTTCTGGTGATTTCTGACACAGCCAAGACCGTTTTTCTTTTTTTCTTTATGGTGACAACAAAGTTAGATAATTCTTGATGGTTGTATTTTTTGTTATTATAATGATGTATGTGCTTTCTTGCTTATCCACTTGGTCTAAATGTTGAATGAGAAATTTAGGCAACAGACACATTTTTATTATAATATAGGTTCTGTAGATAGGAATGGAGTACAGCAAAATATTAACCTTTTTTTGGTTCACCAGCTACTGCAGGAATCTTTCAACTCTCCAATCCGATATCTGCTATGCGCACATTTTGTTGATGCCACTCCTGAGCGTGTCTGAAATCGGGATTCATAATCCAGCTTAAAGCCAAAACGTCAGAAACAGTTTGCAAACATCCACAGGTTTTTGCTATGGCGTAAATCACATGGTTTATGTAATCATATGTATACATATTATTTTTCTTCCTAAAGAAGCGACCGCTCGAGAGTGGGCACTGCTTTCGACCAAACGCCTCATTCATTTTGCCAAGCTCACTTGCGCCTTTCGATAACTTGGCAGCAACCAAAACAATAGCTTCATTTTTCGCCCCAGCTAGTAGCATTACAGGGGAGCCAAACAGCACGGCACTTGCGCCTCAGACAAAATATAACATTGTTTTGCCGTGGCGGTGTGGATTCAGCAGCGCCACACACGCTGTGGACCAGCAGTACAGGAAAAACTGACCTCTGTATCAGCAGACACAAGGATAGACCTTGCTGTTTGTGCCCTTGGCCAAACATGAAAACAGACAATGAATGTCTCTACTGTAGTTGCGGTGCAGGGTGTTTTTGGCCTGGATACGATTCTCCATTCACTCGACTCCGCCAGAAGGTCATACAATGCACCACTGAAGAGATCTACCCGTGCTCGGCAGCCGTGCTCGGCATCTAATCAGCTGTCTATCCACCTCTGGTCAAGTCGGATTCTCATATGACACAGAGAAACTGACTGGAATGGTGTGTTTCCACTGTGAGTGTTTTTTAAACAGTGGTGATGCAGATGGGCTTCCACTTCGAAGGCTTGGTCCAAATGACAGAAAAACGTACCGGGCTATGGACCTAGTTCACACCAACAGGAGTATAGGACCGGAAAACTTAAGTGGTTCTTTTATACTCTCAGCACTTTGATTAGGAGAGGACATTTTCACTTAACCATTCGGCTTTAGGAGCACGTCTGGGCTCTGCCAGTACGCATACAGACGCTTTTTCTCACTGTTCCCGTTTGCGCTTCTCCATCTGAATTTATGTTAGTTAGGGCTGAAAAAGAGTGTGGAGAGCGAAAGAGTGCATTTAAGTGAGTCAATGACAATCACAAATTAAAATTGTATTAGGGTTACATTGGGAAAATGCCCCTTCCCTAGTATACTTTCTCCGTGCTCTCCTACGTCCCTATTTCGTTACATTTTTATCTGACTGCTGTTAAACTCACGGTTAAACTCATTAAAGGTGAGTGTGTGAGGGACATTCACACACATTTTTTTCAATGACTTATAATAACCCAACTGCAACTGGACATGCGAGTTGGGGAAATTGACAGATCCCTTCAATTAGAATGTGGCAAAGTTTGTTTTCCAAAAAACTGGAAAATAAGGAAATGTTGTCCTAATTAAAACATTTTGAAGCTCAAGAGGTAGATAAGTGTGTAGGCTTCACCATATATGGTAAATTGCACCAATTAGTCCACTTAAAGGAAACACAACATTGCTATCAGCAAAGATCAGCTTCTCGGCTGCTAGCAGTCACAGCTCTGTCTGTCTCTTCCTATCCGCCCACCAGCATCTGGTGAGTTTTGAGCTTCAGATATCCTGGGTATATTGCTAGCAGCCTGACCCACACCATTGGTAGATAAATAACTTCAAAAAGCCCCTGTGATTTTATGGTTGACCTAGGGGACATACAAGGAATGTTCCACCCCAACAAGCGATGACTAGACAGGAACACGGGTAATATGTAACCACGGAAGCGCAGACATATTGCGACAAGGAATCTCTGGCACATCCCACGGCTACTTGCTCGTCCGTCGCTCCGCCGTCCCGCCATCTCTAAAAGCGCTAATGGGTTTTGCTATAGATCATTACCCTCTCTCACAACCGCTAGCGATCACTCAATCAAATACAGTTGCTGCCCTGCAGTCCCGTTGTGTGGGAGCTAGTGGTCTGGGGGGAGATTATGAGAGCTCAACGTGAGAGGTTGACTTTGTGTGTTTACCTAATTTCAGTTTGTACCGTGTGGCGGAAGATACCACACAGGATCGAGATCGACTACACTGCAGTCGGACTGCACAGGAAAGGAAAAAGAATCTGCCCGAATCTCCCCGACAACTACTTTTCAACCGAGATTCCCTGACAAGACTGCTGGAACAATATGTGAATCACGCCCTCGATAATTGAGATTAGTTTGTGTTGTTTGTAAAACGACTGCCCTCAAACATGCTGTTATTGGTGAGCTGTTTGCAACTGTCGACAGCTTTAAGCTGTTGTTATCGTGGATATGAAGTAGCTGATTATATAGCTGAATTGATCATTGTTACGCTTCATGAAGATCAATCCCAAACAAAAACAAGACATCTAAATGTCTGCTGAGCAGCCATATCAACTGTGCATAAAAAAATGTAATTAATCTCTGGCAATATCTCTCTTTCAATTCCCCTTCTCTCATTCCTTTCTTGTATCAATCGTGTTATGCTTTTCTCTCTATCCCCTGTTTCTTTCTATGCTTCACTCCCTTTCTCTATTGTTTTCTTTTTCCTTTCCTCGCTCTCTGTCACCCTCTCAGTCTCCAGCTCTCACTTCTTCCCCTTCCTCTCACCTTTTCTTCCCCCACTTCCTCTCCCCCCTTCCTCTTTCGCTGCCTCTCTTATACTTACTCTCATTTTTGAGGAAAACCATGTAAGCCCTGGTAACTGGGGCTAATCCGGTTTTATTAGATCCAGGATTAGAGGAGGGGTGCAGTCAGAAACTGCATGGGGCAGATGCCTGTCCTGCCGTTAACCCCACCAGAGTACCAGCCCCTGATAGATTAAAGCCAGTTTCCTGCCTTGGGTCAATTTTGTATTCCCCCCACTAAAGGATAAAGCTCCTGTGCAGATTTTGTTTTTGTGGTATTTTTCTAAACCCTTGCTGAATTTCTAATCAATCAATGTGTTTTTTAATCAGTTTAAACAAACCAGCATATATTTTTCAGAAAAACATTTTACCTGCCCTCGCAGGTAAATGCTCGGGCTGACCCAGTGGGATCTAGTAAACAAATTAGAAGATATGTATAAACACTGCCCTGATTGACTGATATGATGGTCAAGAGCCGAGCCCACCCCTAACCCAGTCAAACAATCTTTAGCCTTGAATTATCGGATTTACTTTGTCAAGTCTGCTAAATTGCACTGAAAATCCAGGTATTTCTTCCAGTAGCTCTGACATTTATTTTGGGGGTCACTTAGCGTCATTTTGATCCCATCTTGAGTCAGTTTGTATTATTATTTTCTCCTGTTTTTACTGACCTTAAAAGGCTGGTGTAGCATTGGGGAAGTGGGTGACGGTTCAGGGTCCAAACCTAGGAGAAAACACAGGGATTATACAGTATTGATATTACGTTGCGAGTTGCTTTACAGCCTTTGTCTAGAACAAGATATCCATATAAACCAACCACAGGTCTCTAGAAAAATGAAATATACAGATGATCATAGATTTCAAATACTGTGTTCACCTTGCCATATCACCTTGACTCGAGAAGAACAGGCTGTAGTAGCAGTACCGGCTGATTTCTGCGTACCGGTTCAACCATACAGTAATACACTAAGTCTGGCGCAGTAGTCACTACACAAACGTTTGGAAAACCAGGCTACAAGACACCGCTTTCCTTTAAAGGGTCGCCACTTCCCCAGAAGACCTCATAATCAGTAAGTATACAAGGAGCTTTCGCAGCGGCCACGTAACACAGGTCTGACACACTGACACAAAAAAAACACTGTCAGTGCTTCTGCTTTCGAAAGCATACCCAGGCAAAATACAAATCTGCTTGTTTGCTGTCCGTCTGATTGATTTGACGATTCCTCTTAGGATTGCCATTCACAGCTATTCTGTCACAGGATATTTGCCGTATGAACAAATGATCGAGTTTGCTTCCGATCTCTCCTGATAATACAACCGTGGAGGTGGCCATATGCTATTAGTCCTTAAAGACGTATCAAGCCACAGGTGATCCATCACCAATTATCAATGTCAAGATAGCAGACGCGTTGTTGCGGAGTTTCATCCTTTCAATCGGCACATTATGCATTCTTGTTTCCGCCCTCATGTGAATACTCTCTCTGAAGAAGCCTGTACGGAATGCAACCATATGTTCTGCCATTTTTAATGAATGCGTACCGAGTTGTCTTCCAAACAAGTCAATTACATTTCTCTCCCCCTTCTATTTCTCTCCCTCTTTCTTTCTCTCCCTTCCCATCTTGGAGGTGTCGTCACTTCAAGGCCGCATTCACACAATTCACAAGTCTTAAGATTGATTTAATCACTCTTCTCCCCAACAGGCTGTGTGTGACAAGAGATACATTTTCTTCCACGAAAGCTCTATGATTCAATAATTTGTTCCAACTACTCCACTACTAACCAACCTCATCATCCCCTGTCCTGTTGTTTGGATGTGTTTGACCTGCTGAGGTAAACTTGACTCCTATGCCAATTCACATCATTAATCTATTCTGTATCTCTCTCCCTCTTTTTTTCTCCTCGTCATGCCTAAAATAGAAGTGGAACAGAAAGGTAACTAAATGCCTACTCCTTTATTTCACCTAGACCTCATTGGGGTACATGCTTTGCTTGGTGATGGGGCTTATCATAGATTTATTTCTCTTACCACATCCGTCTGCTTTTTAATGTCCTTCTAATGTCCCTTTACGTCATCCATCTGTTTTTAATGACCTTCTAATGTTTGCTAGTTCCCTGTGTGTACTAGCATTGCTAAACATGTTGCTATGACTTCATAAGAAATAATAAGGAGTCATAAAAATCTTGTTATAACTGCATCATTTTAACAGTTTGGGTTTTGAGTTTTTTTTATTATTTACAGTGACAAGAGGTTCTGCCCAATACCAGCAAGTGCAATCATTGATAATGGAAATTTTTGGTAACATAAAGTGTTCAGTAAAGAAACTACTAGAATAAAGAAACTGTAGAATAAAGAACTTTGATTTAATGAAACTTGTAGAATACTGAACTGATGATTACATTTTTATAAATTAATTAAGTCCATGGCAATGGTTATTTAAAATGCACAAATACATTTTCTTATATATTTTTTCTTTGTATGTAAGTTCTGCCCTTATTTACATGGTCAAAGTGTTGCCAAACAAAGCAGGAAGCTATCGTTTAAATGTTTTCCTGTAACTTCACATAGCCTATACAACCCATACCATATCAAGGTTTCTTTCACAAGCTGTATCTACCCAGAACATTTCCTTTCTGAGGTAATTCAAAGTTATTCTGTTCGTGTTTGTTAGCGCCATCATATAAAAGGCATGAAGTGTGGACGCCAATCAATAGGCTCGCTCAATAAACTGTCAGCATTTCAGATTATAGGCCTAACATCATGATGGTTATAACCTTTAGGGACCTTCAGTCAATATGGTGGAATACACTGAGACACCCACATCTTCAATTATAGGTTTGATAGCCTACTACTGCACCTGAGCCCCATACCCAAAGGGTTGTGGTAGCAGTTGTGTTTTTGTTATGTTTCTATCCTGGCCCCTGAAACACCGTTTATGATTTATTTAAAGGAGCAAACAAACACCTGATATCCACACAAATTTTTTTAACACAAATAAACTGCTTTTAGATAAAATGACAGGTTTCTATAACATTCTCATTGACGGGTTTTGACGTGGAGTTCAGATAGGATCCAGAAAATCTATATTTTCCATCTTACCTGCTGTGCCTTTTTAGTTTGACCACAGTCATTAACAGTTTCTCTTTAGAGTTCCCTTCCAAATAGATGAACAGTACAAAATATAGGTAATTGATGCAAAGAAGAGCACATTACCAACAAAGACTTAATTATCACCAAAAGCATAGAGAATTTCTCCTAGAGTGTCAAACTCACTCTCACTGTCACTTGTTACTTTCTTATTTCCTTTCTAATAACCTTGACACGTAACTCTTCCTCTGGGATGTCTGGGGTGCCGGCGTCCTTTTCTAACGGTCTCATCAAATCCCAACCTGCCTCCCAAACAACATCCTCTTGCCAGTGTAGTGCCCTCCTTTTCACCAGCGCCCAACCCGGGAACAGGGTGTCATTTGGGACGCAGTGCCAGTCTATGTGCTGTCAGTAGAGGACTACCTACACATCAGACTATAAGCCTTCTTAAGCCGGTGAGACCCTCTTAGCATTTTAGCTCTAGACCAGATGCATGCCGACGGTCGGCAACATGCTATATTATTCACCTGCAGCTAAACAACATGCTTAATCTTGGTGATTACGAGAGTTACAGTAAGCAAGGCTTATATGTTTTCTTCTCTGAGCTCGAAGCTTTTACCTTGGCCCAAATGCTCGGGAACCAAGGCAATCACACTCCTCACACTTCAGATCAGGTTTTGGATTTCTGTTCTTGCTTGTGTACTGCACATTGAATCCTAACTATTTTATTAGGAAATGTTTGGCAGTATACATTTTTTGTTATAACCATGCTATGTTAAAGCACAGGTTTTAAATGGTGTGATGGCAATTCCATCGATAGACATTCTTAAAGGAGCACTTACAGAGACAGAATTCTCTTGGCATAATTAGCCGTTTAAAAGCTAAACGCGTCAAAAGCTAACAGAGTAATCCTTCGAGGAGCCTCGGAAGGAAAATACACGAACAGTCAGTATTTATGCCCTGTTGGGTTATACAGGTGAGCAGATTAATGAGTAACCCTATAATCTGCCGATACCAGTCAATGATGCTCCCTAGGCAAATACCAGATCCCCCTCACCTACATTTCCTAAGGAACAAAGGACAGATACCCTTATTCAGAGTACCTAATGATCCTCTGACATTATACAGGCATTTGTCACAACCAAAGACCAGAGTTACATACCAGGCAATTGATAAGCAAACATGTCTCCAATGTACGTTAGTTAATAAATTGCCACAACAATGGGTAGGCCTAGTTTCACTTTCCAACTTTTTACCCTAAATGCACTCATCTGAACATACTGAGTGTTTTGAGGGACCAAGTATATTCAAAATACTATAACCATACAAAATGGATGGTCCAACATATTCAGTACACATGCTCTGCTGCAGCATGCATTTTTATCTGCCCTTCAGTACACATGTTTTATCTTTTCTGTATATATATATATATATATATATATATATATATATATATATATATATATATTATATTTATTTATAAAACCAAAAGCAGAACAAAATGTTACACTGTCTTTGCTCCCCTTTAGACCAAGCTGTCTTGTTTTTGTTAAGTACCAAGATTCATATTCCTGGTCTTTTGAACAGGATATATGTATATGTACCTTGGATATGGATAGTCTGCACACCCCTGTAATAATGCCAGGTTTTTGTGATCTAAAAGAATGAGACAAAGATAAATCATGTCAGATTTTTTTCCATTGTTAATGTGACCTGTAATGTGAACAATTCAGTTGACAAACAAACTGAAATTGTCATGTGGGGAAAATGAAAAATAAAAACCTTACAATAACCTGGTTGCATAAGTGTGCACACCTTCTTATAACTGGGGATGTGGCTGTGTTCAGAATTAACCAATCACAGTCAAACTCATGTGTAATAGAAGTCATTATGCACCTGCCATCATTTAAAGTGAGTCTGATTAATAACAAATAAAGTTCAGCTTTTCTAGTATGATTTTTTTCTTAGTTGCATCTCAGAGAAAAAGCTATGTTCTGCATAGAGCTTCCAAAGCATCAGAGGGATCTCATTGTTGAACATTATCAGTCAGGAGAAGACTAGAAGAAAACTGGTCAGGGAGGATTCCATCAGGCCTACAGCAACATAAAAGGAGCTGCATTTCTGGCAAGTACTGGCTGTGTGCTACATGTGTCAACAATCTCCGGTATTCATATGAATGGGCTATGGGGTAGGGTGACAAGATGGAAGTCAGGGTGGAGGGAATTACAAATATTTCCATATAAGAGGCAATTTTGGCACAAAACCTTCAGGTGTCCGTCAGAAGGCTGAAGATGAAGAGGAAGTTCACCTTTCAGCACGACAACGACCCAAAGCACACATTCAAATCCACAAAAGCAGGGGCTTCACCAGAAGAAGATTAACGTTTTGCAATGGCCCAGCAGGAGACCAGACCTGAATCCAATCTCTGGGGTGATCTGAAGAGGGCTGTGCACAGGAGATGTCCTTGCAATCTGACAGGTTTGGAGCGCTTTTGCAAGGAAGAGTACGCAAATATTGCCACGTCAAGATGTGCCAAGCTGATAGACTCCTACCCAAAAATACTTAGTGCTGTAATGAAATCTAAAGGTGCTTCAACAAAGTTAGTTTAAGGGTGTGCACACTTATGCAACCAGGTTATTGTGAGTTTTCATGTTTTATTTTTCTCCCTCAAAGATTTCAGTTTGTTTTCAATTGAATTGTTCACATTATAGGTCACATTAAAGGTGGAAAAAGTTCTGACATGATTTATCTTCGACACATTGTTTTACATCACAAAAACCTGCAATTTTAACAGAGGTGTGTAGACTTTTTATATCCACTGCATGTACAGCTCTGGAAAACATGAGAAGCCCACTGCATTTTTTTCTTTCTTTAATTAAAATGTTGAAAAGGAAAGTTTTGAGTGAGGAACAAAAGGGTTTAAATTATGAGACCACTGCAAATTTAACACTTCTGTTTCTCACTCAAAACTTTCCTTTTCAACCTTTTTGGAAAGAAAAGAAAAAGGTGCAGTGGTCCCTTAATTTTTTCCGGCGTAGTATATATATGTGAATGTGTTGCCAAATATCAGCCTCGACACCTTAATGACTGGGAGAAGAGGAGTGGGAAAAAATCCCTCCTGAGATGTGTGTTAACCTGGTGGCCAACTACAAGAAACGTCTGACCTCTGATTGCCAACATGGGTTTTGCAGAGGGGTCGAATATTTATTTCCCTAATTAAAATGCAAATCAATTTATAATATTTTTGACATTTTTTTTTTCTGGAATTTCTTGTTGTTATTATGTTAATTTCTCTCACTGATCAAATGAACCTACCAATAATGTCATATATATATATACACACTGTACTGTACATATATAATTTTCCTAGTTTCCATTTACTTGATTATGCACAAAGACTATATGCCCACAAAACAAGTATCCAGGGAACATTGCTGTCATAGAGTACCGATGATATGCTCATTATTGTTATTTACTGTAGGCCAAGGATTAAATTAAAATGTAATATTTATATCAAGGTGGCCAACTTGAAATTGACTTTGTTTGATGTCCAATTCTAATCCATCTTGAAACCAAATCGCCTTCAGCAAGGGATGTATGCCATCGGCTCATGGGGCATCGCTTCATATGATTTGAGTAAAACCAGTTAGGCTCTAATTTGTTTACAACACAGTCTGGGCATTGTAAATCATGATGTCAAAGACTGAAATCCTGTCCACAATAATGAGAAAATGAACTAATATAGATAAAGTCATTGCTGTGTTCTTGTTTGCCAGTTGCCAATAGTGTTGCTTGTGCTATTTATCAAAATATTTTAATGTTGTTGTTTTTAATATTTGATGTTATTTAACCACTAATATCTTTGAGGAGACAGGATAAGTGTATAGAATTGATCATGGCAATGATTTAATTCCTATTGTACTTATGTATATAGATAGTGTTAAGAAAAATATTTTTCCAATGGCTATGCTTGGTTGAATGTATGTGCATATGTGTGTGTTCATGTTTTTGTTTCGTATCTGTATCCGTCTCAAACCTATTCCATGTGTTACATATCCTCCATGCAGCAGTACGAGGTATTCAAATAACATTTAAGTCGAGACTATCGCTGTGACCATTTTTGCTATCATCCTTTGTACTTCATCTAAGTAGTAAAAAAAAACTCCCATTCATGCCAAAGTAACTCTCTGCATTGTCTTTCTCCATTTTGGCTCCTCAGTATTCCTGTGCCCTGGCTTGCTGCGAGGGGTGTACCAGAGCGAACACCTCTTTGAGTCGGATCACCAATCTGGTGCTTGGTGCAAAGACCCCCTCCAGGCCTCTGACAAGATCTACTACATGCCCTGGACACCATACCGCACCGACACACTGACTGAATACTCCTCCAAAGAGGACTTCATCGCCGGGCGACCCACGACCACATACAAGCTACCGCACCGCGTCGACGGCACGGGCTTTGTAGTATACGACGGCGCTCTGTTCTTCAACAAGGAGCGGACGCGCAACATCGTCAAGTTCGACCTCCGCACTCGCATCAAGAGCGGCGAGGCCATCATCGCCAACGCCAACTACCACGACACTTCGCCATACCGCTGGGGCGGCAAGTCGGACATCGACCTCGCCGTGGACGAGAACGGCCTGTGGGTCGTCTACGCCACGGAGCAAAACAACGGGCGCATCGTCATCAGCCAGCTCAACCCTTACACTCTCCGCGTGGAAGGAACCTGGGACACTGCCTATGACAAGCGTTCAGCGTCCAACGCGTTCATGATCTGCGGAATTCTTTACGTGGTGAAGTCGGTCTACGAAGACGACGACAACGAGGCGACCGGGAACAAGATTGACTATATCTACAATACAGAACTTAGTAAAGACGGCTTTCTGGACATACCATTCCCCAACTCGTACCAGTATATTGCTGCCGTGGATTACAACCCCCGGGACAACCTGCTGTACGTGTGGAACAACTACCATGTGGTCAAATACTCCCTGGACTTTGGCGCCTTGGACAACAGACCAGGTATGCTGGATCCCCACAATTTTTCCACGTTTTCCACCGTTCTGTGCATGTATAAAGTTTTTGTAAGTGTTTTTGCCACACAATTATTAGGGTTTGCAGTCATTTTAGTAGTTAGTGAATTATAGAGAACTTTGACATTGTATAGGTTGAAGGCATGGTTTATTAACAAGAGCCTTTTCCCGGAGAGCACATCAATTTCCTTGCAATTCCCAGTGCAATAGTGTGATTGCAAAACAAAACCAGAAAAAACAAGCGATGATTTGATGAATTTTCAAGAACTGGGGCCCATAGTTTCGCAGTCTTTTTAATGAAGTTTACTTAAGTTTGCCATTTTTATATAAAACCTTTTAATGACATGTTGGCCTTACATGGGCCTCCTTTAAAACATCTTATGTACACATGTTGCTACAAAGTAACAATTAGTGTAGTTGTTTAAAAAAAGGTTACATTATATATTAGTCAAGATGAGGCCTACTTACACTTATGCACAGTTTCTACCTTGCCAACTACAGTAACCTCAACATTTTTCTTCTAGCCAAAAAAAATCTCCTGTGCATCAGGCTGAGTGCTTGACCACTGCAATTTCCCGTTCTGGAAGTGCTACAAGGGCCACCTCCGATCCCCTTTTAGCAAATCAGACCTTGCCTCCATTTTGCCTGCAAAAGTCTAAAGCAAAAGCACTATTTGTAAGGACAGTAAAGTGCTAAAAGAATGTTCTGACCAGACAGACGGGGAAATGTTCCTGGAGAACATCAGAACATCCCAGAATCTGTTCCCTGGGTTGATAATGACGATGTATTGAGGATATTGTTCCTACAGAGACTTAAATAATCCCAATTTGGTAAATAAATGCATGTGGGCTGTATCCAGAGTCTATAAAACATAATCCAAGCCTGAAGCATAACTACATGGATAAGGACAGGGACAATGGAAAGGAGGTCTGAGATGGGGGTCCAGTGACACTGTGGCTCTGTCCACGGGTAGTACTGTATTTCACTGAATGTTATATAAGGCTTTATAGATTGGTAGGCCTATGGTAATTATTCAGTACTTCATCCGTTCACTTGATACAGCATTTGTCAACAGTGGGCTGCTAATGATGTGATCTTAGAGCATAGTAGTCAGCTCACCACTGAATGAATGTTAAAGGAGAAGAAGGAATGATATATTATGTTGGAGATGATGATTTTAAGAAAGCTCCTATGCTATTTATTGTCTTTTTTCCGTTGTTGCAGTATTGTTTAAATGCTGTGCATTGCATTTCTACAACATATCATTTCTACGGCATAGCATCCAATTGTTTAATCATTCAATGTTTAGTAGTATACATTTTCACATAAGGACTCCCTTAAAAACTAGAGTAGGTACTGACGGTGTCATTGTGATCAACAAAAATGAATTTATGATGAACTGACTGTTGGTTATTGGATGCATTTTTCCATATTGCCACTATGCTTGTAGTTGTTCCCACAATCCATTTTAATATGTTTTTACCTTGGGGGTCCTGGAGAAGGCTGATCATGTTGGCTCATTCAGAAGAGGATGAGTGAGATGTTGAGAGCTGTGCCTTATTTCCTTACGCTCTGTGTTGATTTGAGTGCCAGCGAGCTCTGTCGCGGGTGGTTGTTGGCTAGAGAATGAGTTATCCTCCAAGCGTGTATAGGTACTGCCTAGTATACCTGGTTGAGTGAGGTTTATGACCAGCAGGAGTGGCTCGTTGAGATGTTACATTGTGTTACATCTTGATCTTCTCCATCGAATGGGAGTGGCTTCTATGGGGTAAGGCCATAAATACTAGTTGGATTTCACAAAATTGGGAAGGGGGGGCAATTATTTTAATTTCCATATTCAGTTCCAGAGTGACATTTCTGCTTCTTTGGTAGTTATGATCCATTGTAAGCATTAACAAGAGTAAACATATGGCAGATATTAAACAGTGTGGAGTTTAACCTTATAAATATGCCAACTTTTATTTCATTATTTATTATGCTTTTAGATGGAAACAAAAAATACTTCCTCCAAAGCAACATTCTATGGATTACATAGTGAGAATCCCCCAAATTGTCCTTCTGTACATAGTCCCTCAGTAAGTATAACGACATTGATTTGGCATTAATTTTCCATTAAGGTCTGTGCCTTTAGTTGTTTGACATTATGATTGGTGGTCTTTTTTAAATAGGAGAGAAGAGCATAGTTAATGAAAGTGGGATGAAGTATATACAGTATGTATCATTTCACATTGGAATATAGCACCGTCGAGTGTGTGGGCTGGTGATAATTAGCTATGGAATATGATGCCTTAATGTGTCATTCTACTTTTGCCATTTAATTAAATCCCTTGAATGAGAGAAAAACAACCACACAACAATGGGGGGAAACATAATAACTCCAATCACATTGTTGTTTTACGAGACATTCAAGCCATTGTTACATAATAAACCAAGAGGCATAAGCATTTTAAATGGTGTGGGGAGAAAACACAATTGTTTGCAGTCATATCATTGGTTAGTTCTTTTTTTGGCTAACAGGGTTTGCATTTCAGAGCACATGTCAACTCTAGTTTCCACTCTACATTAGAAGCTACATAATTGTATATATTAGTCTATGACAAAGAAGGTGAATAGAGCTACAAGCTACGTCTTTTTAGTCTGCTCTTAAAGTCAATGTCTCCCTCTCTATCTTATCCTGTACTTGTCACCTTGGTAAAAACAGAGATGACTCCTCTTATTAAACTTGCCATTTATTTTTTAAGTAACATATCTTCCCTTGGTTGTTCTTTTTTTCAAATGCTCTATTCAAAGTCCTGATGCCTACCCAAAATTGTTTTGACACCTAAGGTAATTCTTTGCAATGGCTCATCAACAGCCTAGTCTGAAATGTCACAAGTTATTTGGTTGTGAAGTCTTTACCATCTGCACAGGTGTAAAATGTGGAATCTGCCTGCTGTTTCTCAATCAAAGAAAGAAAACTCCTAGACATGTTTGCAAGGT
This sequence comes from Esox niger, assembly GCA_016801105.1. Classification (NCBI taxonomy): domain Eukaryota; kingdom Metazoa; phylum Chordata; class Actinopteri; order Esociformes; family Esocidae; genus Esox; species Esox niger. The sequence continues at coordinate 29,173 of JACXGJ010002061.1, read as the reverse complement.
CTCATATACATCTGCACACACACACATACTACATTGTAGGCCATGGTTAAAACTCTGTAAAATGTCAAAAATCCCTACCATGATATCTGAGCCATAATGACAACAATATCCATGAGTGTGAAAATCACTGTGATTGTAGGAACATGTCAAACAGCCTCTCCTTGATTCACCTAGCTGGTACCTAGACATAGGTTGGTGGCCTAAGAAATGTAGAGGCTTTTCTCCTACTTACAGTCATGTGGAAATGTACATACACCCCTAGAAAGTCATTTTTTCCTGTAAATATTTTGACAAATGGATATCTGAGCTAAATTCCAGCCACATAAATGCAACACCATTTTACAAGTCATAGCAAATATGAACTTTGACAACATTTGAAATTAAAATGAATATGTCGTAACACATTTTGCTAAGATCAAAATATCTATCAGAAGAAACATTATTGGTGTCTGGGTCTGGGACAAAGCCATTTCCAAGCGGTTTGAAGTACATCGTTCTACTGTCAGATGGACAGTTAGGCGAGAACACTGCTTTTGAACAGATGCTTTGGTGTCTCTGGGCCTGGCTAACATGGCATTATTTATTCAACCATTAATTTCATATTGCACCAGAGAATTACTGAGGAGAATGTGAGGCCATCCGTCAAAAAAGCTGTTGATGAACTAAACATGAACCTTGCAACAGGATAATGAACCGAAAAAAATAAGAAACTAAGGCTCATGGAATGACAATCTCAAAGCTCATAAGTCAGTCCTATCGGAATGATGTGGGGGTACTTGACAGCCGCGTTAAGGGAAAATTACATATTCATATGTCCAAATATGTCTAAAACTACTTTCCAGGGGGTGTTCCGACTACTTTCACATGACACAAAGACAACATATATGCTCAGAGGTGAAAAATGAAGGCAGTATCTATCCTCAGAGGTGACATTTCCAAGATAACTTTCCTGGAGTTATGTCATTGCTCTTATGCCTAACCCTGGCATTTTCCCTTTTCACTAGCGTAGGGACTACACATAATTGCTTCCCCGTTGTCTCTTTAGAAAAAAAACAATTTGTTAGGTGCACGCCTTATTAAATGACTGTGTATCAAACAATGCTTTTACATGCATTTGTGAAGCACGCTGCATAACATTATCTTGCATTGCTCTGCCAACTTTTGTGCCCCTCCCCACACAAACAACATCCCGCTCTCACTCTCGCTTAGAGTAATGGAGCTTCACGTCTCCGGGGAGTATCAGTTCAGTATCTCGTGGTGCAGAATGGGCTGACCTCCAACGGGTGAGAAAAGGAGGCTGCTGACTGAGGGAGGAATGATAGAGTGAGAGAAAGAGAGAGCGAGCAAGGCGGACACATTTGATAGATCCGGTCAATTGAAAGATAAAGTGGAAAGAAAATTTGCAAGATGAACAGCGCCCAGATAAGTGAACCGATCTTAATAAACGGTTGATTCAGTTGCTATGTACCAGGTTTGTCGATAGATGGATTGACATAGAAATTGGTTCTGGGTGTGGTGTGTTTCCGGACGGGTGCCATGTCTGATTTCATTAAAAGTTTAGGCAAGAGATGTGCTCCCCAACGTTATGAGTTGGTTATCTCAGTGAGCTAACGCTACAGTTTAGGTTAAAGGTTTTGAAAGTAATTTTGCCCCAAGCGGCCTCATTGGATCTTCAAGGCCTCAATAAGCCAGGCATACGCCATGGGCGTGTGCGTACACAGTGGGCGGTTCTGGAGGGCTGCACTCGTGTCATATTTCCATGCCTTCAAATGTACAAAAATAGTCTTTATAAACCGTTTTGAAAATGTTCAATGCGCCGTCAGGTTGCACTCCTGTGATTATTAGCGAATCGGACACGCTTGACTGGGAGCCTTTATCATCTCTATGTGTTGTACCTCTCTGGAGGCTGTATGTTCGACACCCTTGTTTAGGAGTGGTATCTCACTGGATTTAATTGATTTGCTCCAAAGCCTACAGGACTCTGACTTGACTGCCTTGGCTACAGTTGTCCCTGAACATAATCAATCTAGCTTAAATTGCAACCCCAGTCAACCACCCCACGCAGTGATTGACTTGGAATGGAAAAAGGTTCAGAAGCTATCCATTTTTGTAAACAGGGTTGTTAGAGCATACCCATTTAAGGAATTTCTTCAGATCTCCTCAGTAATTGGCAGCTCCCATTAGTAGCCAGTGTAAAACTAAGTAGAAGCATGCCGGTCCTTGATCTCGTTGTTCTACCGTTGTTCTCCATATGCAGGCACTTAACCTCACTCCGAGGAGTAAGTACAGTCTTAGGCTACTGTATTAAACACGTCACCCGGTCCATATGGACAGGTGCTGGCTGTCCAGGCATTGGATGCAGCTCTGAACGTCTTTATGAATAACGATTAAGAAATAAACAATTAAAATGAATGATCAAATGCATAAAGGGTGGCTACTACCATAAGAATCCTACAAAAGACATGTCTTTCTAGAAACATTTTCAGGGATGATGTATATGCACAGTGCGGAAGTTATTTGTCAATTCAGCGATTGCAATATGTTTAACTTTGGTGGAAATGCAACTGGCGATGACATTATTGCTTAGGTTAGCTAAATAATTAACTAGCAAGAGAACTAGCCATGCTACATTCTATATTTTTATAGTTAGTTTGTTTTCCATCAATATTTTATGATGCATATCTACTGCTGATATCTCTCTAACCCTCCCTTCATGGGTAACAGCAGAACCATACTGATACAAATTAGCGTACACACACACACACACACACACACACACACACACACACACACACACACACACATATATTTCCATTTTAGAACGTTTATGGGGAGGGTCTTCAGGGCTTAGTTATGGGAAGTTTGACTCTTTTCACTGATTCTGACTGGCCGATGTGCGTTCATCCATTTGATCCTTCCCACAACCCACTCAGCAAGAGGCCGTTTATTGGCTACATTTTGTTTTATAGAGGAGCCCGATAACTTCCTCATTTCCTAAGTAGAGTTTCTGCCCAAATGAAGTGCTACCGCTACCTCACCTAGCAGCGAACCGTGACGCAATTATAGTCCAGAGGAGGGTAAAGTACGTGGGTTAGGTGCTCTCCCTGACCGGACCCATAATCACGGGCCGGGCCATGTTCCTGCCATATTGGCCCCACACCACCTGTGCCTCCCCTTCCCCCGCCCTCTTTGGCACGCGGCGCCCAAACTGCTATGGCGGTGGAGCATGGGAATTGGGCAACGGAGCATGGGATTCATGCCCATGCTCACACCTGGCTTTTAGCTCAGCACACAAGCCGAGTGGCCGTGGGCGCAGGCGCGGCCGTTTCTCATGGCATTCTGTGAGTGCACTTTAGCGCTGGTGTTTGGTTTAGCCCTTTTTTGGGATGTTCGATTCGTTGTGGCGGTCGAGTGCACACGTATTATTCCGAACGGTTTCTAAGAGGCGCGCATTGTTTCAGGCGGCCGATGTATGAAAGCGCCGTCAGATTACGGATGTAGCTGTCCAGACCGTATATGTGTGACTGCTATGAATTCCGTCCACTGTCTAAATAAAACAGATATATTACACCGAGATTGCAGCTGGACACTGCGTCTCGTAACAAACTGAGGAATTAAACTAGAAATGGAAAGTAATTCAAATGCCTCAGGGAAATCGTTTGTATGTCTGTAGGCAAGGCAATGGTATGGTTGTTGACAATATGTTAGAGCATAATTGCTCATAAGAGAATAGAAGGAAAATGGAGTATGCATATCCGCAACTACATTCACCGCATGTTTCCATGACAACACTTGTTGATAATAGTATTTATTGAGTTTGATAGACACCTAACAACACTCCTCTATACATTTTCAAAGGCAGACAACATTAAAAGCACGCCTTGCCCTCCCTTGGGATAAAAGAAATCGAGAGTGTGAGCAAGGACAGATTGAATTGAAACAGTTTCCTGTACAAGGTGCTAGGCAACAAATACACATACAGTAGAGAAATTATCAATAAATAAGAAAATAAAAAGGTGTAGGGGAAAGCATTGTATTCTGATTACAACGATGCATTTGTTATCACATACACAGAAGCGAAAAGAATAAAAACTCTATCTCTATCCTTCTTTTAATCGATGTGCAGATATAATTCAATACCGATTGAAGGATGAAAAGATCAAGAAAAATGAATAGAACACCAGATGGAGTCGGTAGGAGTTCTGCTGGATGCTCAGGCTGACCTCACCACTAATCTTTTCCTCAGTGAGCAGAGGAGGAAGAAAGTCCATAGGGCTACTTAGCGCAGGCAGTCGCTTGGAAGAATTTGCCCTGCCTCAGACACCTGCTACTGGTGCCTAGTGAAAGTGTGTGCTGTGTGCTTCTTTTCTTCCCCCATTTCTAGGCACGTCTGAATGTGCAGATATGCCACCCTGCATAACAATACACCTTGGGCTTCTTGAAGGTTTTGACGGCGCATCACGTGTATTATCCCAATGACCTATTTGCAGTGCCGATGAAAACTGGCGCAGAGAAGAAAACATGCCAGAAAACATTCCCAGCGGGAGACAAAATGTGGGGCGAGGGTTGCCGGGGACCTTATGATACGATATTATCACGATACTTGGGCGACAAAACGACACGTGTCGTCATGCTCACGACCCTTACCATCCTGTATTTAATCAATACCATGATTATATTCCTCCTCGTGTGTCTGTTGGAGAAATGGTGTTGATCAGTCAGGGAAATGCAAGTGTGGAAAACAGCTTTTGTTCAATATTTAAAGAGTGTGGAAAATGAGCTACACGGAACAAATGCAGGTGTTTCGGTGCAGTTACAGCTATAGGACAAATATGTGGTTGGGATATTGTTTAAAATATATTATATGAACTGTTCTGGAAAATATCACTTTTGAACACATTGTGTCAAATAATATGGAGCAGATTCAGTTGGGATGGTATCTCCACTAGGCTATACTATCTTAATATCAGTGTTCTATATTGGGGAGCTGGGGCAAATGTAACACATTTACTCAGACTCTCCTTCAACTAGACCAGTCGAAATAAGAAACGTACATTTCCTGGTGAAAGTCTAAAAGCTCTTTAGGAATTTTCATGTTTTGCTGCCTTTTGCTTGCATTTTTAAAGGGGCATACATGGACAGTCTACACAACCTACTCCACATTTCTGTAAGTTTAAGAAAAATATTATTGAAAATGTTTCAAGTTGCGAGTCTACCGTAACACAATTGTGTTATTATATTTGAGAAGACAATGTTCCAATTAACACTAGCGGGTATGAATTTCAGGGGCCTTTTTTCAAATATGAAATAAATTAGAAAGGAGTATTGGCAAGTTACACGTATTACAATATCATATCTATTTTGTGATTGCACATTTGTATTAGCTCTAATTTATTTTTGTTATTCGTTTTGTTTTATGGTATTTGCTATAATTAACTTTCATTTAAAAAAAAAAAGGTTGAGTACCTTGCGTAGGTTGGTGGGATAGAAAAATAATAAAATATTTAATCAGCATAATGTGAAGCCGTGTGAAAACGCAGAGTAGATTTCCCCACATTACAAATAAATGACAACGTTAGCCATATTAGCAATTACTACTTTGTTCTGCATTTATAAAATGCCAATTTCAAACTACTTCCCAAAATAATATGTATTCCTGGTGAGTCATCTCTCCCCATGTGAGTGTCATGTTGGTACACTGCACCAGCCATTGATCTCTCCAAAGCTCACTTGAGTCGCAAACCCCTGCCATTCCTCTGTCATCTCAAGCCATCTGCAGAAGAAGGACACGGGTGTCGGCACAGTTGGCATCATCGATACCCTCCTCTGTTTGGCGTGCTTGCTGTAATCTCGCCACATGTTGCCATCTGGCCAGGGCGGAGAGAGCCAGAGGGTGCCTGAGATATGGGCGTCAACTTTCACACTGAGGCGGGTGTGCTTCGGGAAGGGCCTGCCCGTCTTGGCCCTGTCAGCGGTAACTGAGAGCTGCTTAATTGAATGAGGATGGCTAACGGGTGGATGCAAACTGACAGAGTCGCTGTTAGTAAGGGGTTATGAACCAGCAGGACACACAACCTGTTGTTGTTTGACCTGTGTTGTGTGTGTGTGTAAAGGGTTTACTGTACTAGGTATCAACCATCCCAGCAATGATAGGAAAACAATTAAATTTACCTCGCAGGGATATTTTAGCAGAAAAAAGGGCAGCTCATTGGTTTGGGTTAAGTTCAAATTGTTTTAGGGTTAGAATTAGGGTTTTGGTTTGCATTTTGGGGTTTAGGGTTAGGTTGAGGGTTAGAGTTAGCTTTAGAGTTTGGGGAAAGTAGGATGTTGAGTCATTTGGTACCCAAACGCAAGTCGGTTGGAAGCCTATGTTCAGTTGTCTGGACTATAAGAACGGATGCAAAGTGGCCAGGAAAAACTCCCTAATAGGGTGGTAACCTATAAGTAACGTATAGAGGAACCAGCCGGACGCTGAACAGCAATTATCAGAGAGCAACTAGGTCTGCAACACAGCCAGAGGACTTTTGGACAGGGACTACTAGGATTTGTTAGGACAGGTGGTCCTGCGTTGTTGTACGAGGTCTAAGGTCCTCCGGAAAATAGAAAAAATAGAGGGAGCTTTCCTTGGATCCAAATGGATACCAAAGCAGATAACTCTGACTGACCAATGCGCCCCTAACATTAACTAAAGCAATGTAAACTATTGAGACAGTTAAGACTGACCCTAGCCCGCAGGCACCAAAGCGTTAAACTAGGATAAAGACGTTGAGGATGTAAATATTGCCTTATTGTAGTTTTTCATTTTTTTTGTGCTGGGAAGGGCAGTGTGCATGCTGTTTAATGTCCCTCTGATCTTGGCAGCTTGGTAACATCAGCTGTCATGGTTATTACATGCCCAGTGTACACCACACTAGCAAACCTATTTCTAGTTTAATCATTTCTAGTTTGAGCCGGAACAAAACGGCAGCCAGGATTTAGGATTATAATAGCAATCTGCTGAATTGTCTTCTCTTTGCACTTGGTCTTGCTCTATAAGGGAGGGAAGACAATGGAAGCTTTGTTCACACTTTCTTTGAGATGTGTATGTGGACAGGGTGCGGGGTCCAAACCGCAAATTACAAGTGACCAAAAGGGATTTGTGTGTTCAGACAGCATTAGTTTTCTGATATTGCTAAGCCAGTTAAAATAGCAACAGAGGTGAGGGCAGTTGTGTAGGCTGATTGTTGGGGAAGTTTATGCTTCTTCTGTAGCAAGTTAAGGTGACAAAATCATTGCTTGCCAAGAATATTTTGAAGTTGTTTTGAGTGTTCTGAAATCATTGTGATGTACACTTATAAAGTCGCAAAGGGTCAGATGTTGCAACTTTTTTGGGCTAGCCACAAGAACCAACAAACGATCTAGCTGTTAAGATTGTGAACACATACTCACTAATTTGTTTGTAAAACTGTGTCTTTCTCAAACATAGTCTAAAAACACTTGAAGTCAAATATCTGATTTCACCTTATAGACATGTGAAGTCAATGGCCAACCAGCAGATTTGTGTTGGATTTCAAACCCCTTGTGAGGTTTAAAATATTGGTCTAAATCAAAACTGCCCGTGTGAATTAGGTATATGCTATAACTGCTTGATATTTGCTGCATGGCAGTATTGCTTGTTTGCTTGTTTTGTCTGAGCTTTTGTCATACTGTGCAGTGCTTTACAAAAACTGGCTTCTGATCCTGTGGTACCTTCTTGTTCCCCTATCCATTTTGTGTCCTGAACAGCTTTCAAATATTGCTTTCAGATTTTGCCTGAGCTTTGCCTAACAGGTAGCAAAAGTGTCGTTCACATAATGGCAAACCTCCTTAGTTCTTATAGTGGCCAGCTTGGCGAGTTCTATGATTCTACAGACATTTAAAATGTTGCACAGGAAGCACATTCAGTTCACGTGTTCTTGTTCGCTGTCCTTAAGCAGGATAGTCATTCGTCATCCACTCTGGGTTGTACCTTGATCCGGAATCATCATGCCAAGCTCAGCTGGGGGTTCCGCAGAATAGCAGGTTGATTCTCCACTCCATAGCTGCATTCTACCCATATCAAAAGTATAGATAAGTCTGAGTAGAAGGTCAGGGAATGATTGACTCGCCGGTGCCTTTGTTGTAATGTTCCTCTTCATTTTGACGTGTTGCGGGCTACTTAGGCTAATTCTTTATCTGTCTGAGATATTGCCAGTGAACTTTAACAAACTTTTAAGAGGCGCATCTGGGACCCTGAGGTGGTCTTTGATGTGGCTGTATCACTGTGTTACCCTGTTATCAGCAGGGTTGTACTTTTCACTGAGAGGCTTTGTGTTATCCATTGGACCCGGCTCTGTCGGTTGACTGTGTTCATCATCCGGACCCTGAGCTTTTTGCCAGAGGCAAGAAAGTGTGTCCTTCTTACGAGTCCCTTCTTCGTGCATCACTCCCCTCTCTACCTCCTTGCTTTCAACCTCTCAACAGTCATTTCAATGGTGGAGTTCAACAGAAGCTAAACTGACTCTTTTTTTGACCAGCAGAATGAGCTTGTGAGCTCTTAGCGCACCACATTTCAGGCTTGACAGGACACTGTTGTCTGTTGTGCTACTCTGGTTACTCTCTGTGTGTGTGTGTGTGTGTGTGTGTGTGTGTGTGTGTGTGTGTGTGTGTGTGTGTGTGTATGTGTGTGTGTCTTTGAGAAAATCGATGTGACTTTTGTTTCGTTTGTGTAATTCACAACAGGGTCTACATAATGAAAATAACAAAAATAGTTGTCTTCAGAAACTCTTGAAAACCATTTCACATTATCCTATATTTTGTGTTATAGACTGAATTCATAATTAATAAGTTTACTTCTACACATAATACCCGATAATAATACCCCATTGAGAAAACACATTTTTAAATATACGTTTGACATTCATTGACAATACAAAACTGAAATATCTCATGTAAGTATTCAGACACTTTATTCAGTACTTTGTAGTAATGTCTTTGGTAGAGATCAAGCTCTGTCAGATTGGATGGGAAGTGTCAGTGAACTGTGTTCTTCAGGTCTCCCCACAGTGGTTCAATGGGATTTAGATCCAGGCATTGACTGGGCCGCTCCCGGACATTCACAGGCATGTTGTTGTGCTGAAAGGTTTAACTTCAGCTTAGTCTGAGGTTCTGTGCGCTTTGGATCAGGTTTTCTTCAAGGAGCTCTGTATTTTGTCCAATCCTGACCAGTCTTCCAGTCCTTGCTGCTATTCATCCCCATAACATGATGCTTCCACCACCATGCTTCACTGTAGAGATGTTATTATCCAGGGGATGACTATTACCTTGTATTAGCCAGATTGGGATTCATGCCTAATAGTTACATTCTGGTCTCATCAGAAGATCAACAAATCTTTTTCTTCTTGCTCTGTGAGTCATTTAAGTGCTGTATGACAAATTCCGGGCAGCATGTCTAGCTCTTAGTCTAGGAAGAGTCTTTGTGGTTCCAAACTTCTTCCATTTCACAATAATGGAGCCCTCTTAGCCCTGAGAACACTCATTGCTTTACCATATTTTTACAACCACATCTGACGTAATTCTATCTTGGTCCATGGAGAGTTCCTTGGAATACATAGTTTGGTTTTAGCTCTGACATGCTAGCTGACATTATTTATCTAATATGAAGCCCTGGGATAGATGTATGGGGTGAACTAAGTCAAGGATCATTGAGAAGTTTCAACACCCCTGACGTAATGTTGCCAATAGGCACTTGTGTTGCACCTAGCTGAGAGTAGGCAACTAAAATAAGCAAGTAAATGTTACAATGGTTATTATAATGACACCTGGGCCCTCTTTACACCAGAAATAGTTCTATTCCATACAGGAACAGACTTGTAATTTGTAAATGTGTGCACTCTCAAGTCCATATGATGGATATTGAAGAAGCAGCCTAAATGAGCAGACGCATGTGGCTGCATACGCCAATGAGTACGCCGACATACCAGTGCCTACGGTCCCTCTCCCAGTGACGTGTGACCTCCACAGCTGCCCTCCTCAGTCTAGGGGAGCCAGGATGAGGAATTAATTGCCAAACAATGCCCAACCTCCATCCATTATGACTTCATCATGTCAGATGATATCACGGTATTACCGGATGTCTCGATGCATAATTTACCACAGGGCCCCACTGACAGATTTGTGGGCCTGCCACAAAAGGCCCATTAAACGACAGGAGTTTTATCATCATTTACCTCCCTGCTCCGCTACATGAACAGCATTTTTGGCGTGATCATGTGACCAGAACACACAGAGGGATGCGTTTGGCGAACCGCCAAGTCAATTGTGATATTATAGATAATGGATGAATCGAAACAGCAAAAGCCATTTTGAATTATTATTTTCATTCTTATGAGTAGACACGGATGAAATTCAACACCAAATAAACTCTGTTATACAGTTTAATTGTAAACTTTTTTTGTGATTGTTGTGTGTTGCGAGATCAATCCCTGCTATAACCTGTAGGTTAGATTTAGTAAGGCAGTCCATAAGCACGACTAAAGATTTTAGCAATCTGGAAAATAATTTGTTGAATTAATGGTCTAAAATAACCTCCAATGTGCTTTACAATCTCAGAAATATAGAATTGAATTGTGATTTAACATATTTCTCTTGAGTAAATCTGATGATCACAGGATTGTAGCTTACTAAACTAAATAAAATGATCTAGCACAATATTTTTTTCCTCTGATAAACCCAATTACAGTATGTGCAGTAAATAGTTCACAGTAAAAAAAACTGTTCACACTTGTCACTATGTAATTGTCTTTTTTCTATTAGGATTTCTTGATTATGGTTAATATTACCTTGTCTACATTAATTTTAGTTTAATCCCAGTGGAGTTTCAACATGTACCCCCCCTCCCCCCACAGACGTAGCCAACTGTGGGAATGCAGTTCAAACACTAGCTATGAAACAGAAGAGTTCAAACTTCCACTGACAAAGACCCTATCCACCACCCCCAACCCCAAAGCGCATGTTGCTTCTGTTCATCTCCCAATCGGCAAAGGCTTACAAGTGGCTAGACCGCCGCTATTCACATAAAAATGATAAGTCATAAAAGAGGATTCATTTCAAAATAATGGGCCCATTCCTGAAACTCATTGTAACTCCTGTAAAGCCTGGGGAGAAAAAGGAGAAATACTAATTAGCCAGGAAGGGCAGCTTTGATATGAAGCACATAGCTCTGTCTATCAGGTGGAAACATCAGGCGTCATGCTGAGTCGTAAAGGAGCGATGTTGTCTCAGATGTCTGCTGTATTTGGTGAGCTGCGAGTAAAAACAATTGTGTGTGTGTGTGTGTTTTCTGACCATGCAAATGGTTAAAGTAAACAGACAGACGATGCCCCACTAACTTCATCTCATTTTCTGAAACTTTACATGTTCTATGAAGCTCTGGAGGTTTCCTGAATATACTCTGCTTTGAAACGAAATGTCATTTTTCAACATCATTGAATTTCTCTAAATGCGCTTATATGGAAACCAAAGGAATCTTACCATCGCAACATTTTACTGCCATAGTGAAGCTTGAATTCTGGTCAGGAATGCTAAGCTGACATTCCAGAAGTAAAATGATCACTCCAACCCTGCACAACAGTAATTTGTTCTCATCCATTTTATTGGCCTATTTCATCCTTTACTAATATGCAGCTAAAACAAAACCTGTTAGGCTTTCAATTCTGTAGTGTCTGTTATGGGATGCAGAGTTTCTGTTTAGCTGGTGAACTTGATCCTTGGTAGTGATTTGTTGCTCCCTAACATTGAGGAAGCGAACAGAACAGAAGAAAATGTCCTTGGAGTGGTGGAACGGGACATCTACCAAAACACGTCTGCTGTCTGCTGAGCCGTTTCTCCTTTGGTAATTGCGTGAATGTCAAAAATGCTAATTTTCTCAAGGGCACAGCTTCCCTCATTTCTCAGACCTCCACTGCCTCCTATGGCAGTATGTGGGAACACGTTTTAGCGCAAAATTATTTCCAACTCCATTGAGGCTGGAAAAAAGGTGTACTGGTTATCATATGGCCATTTTGTGACTCACATTGTGCTATGCTTGTTTTATGTTCTTATCTTTTACCTGCACAAAACCTAGTGGAGTGACTTTCATGTCAATTGTGCCCTAGAACTAGGGGAAATAATCAAACTCTAATCTGTGATGTTGTGGAATTGATAACTTTGACAATTGAACAGTAATACAATGGCTCTGAGACACAGATGTTTCACTATAAACACTCTGACATGCTAAAACCATTGAAAGCAAACTAAAACCAGTGACAGCAAATACTATACACAATACTACGCACAAGACCCTCTTCAAATAAGGCTCCATAAACTATTTAATAAAAACAATGAATTTCAAAACAAAACGTATTGATTGCAAAAACTATACAATTCTGTGTATGAGTACTCCTTTTAGAAATATCACCTAAACAAAAAAAATATAATATTAATGATAAAGACCTTGAAGAACAATGCAAATGTATTGTCTGCTACCAGAATGAATATAAAATGTTGTCACCGTTTTCCAAAAATGTTCTTAAATATCTACTTAAAATTCAAAGCTGTTTGCAGAAAAAATATGATTTTGAAAAAGAAAAAATATTTTAGGTATTGAACAACAGTAAGTGAACTGGATTAACATCTGGGGCCGTAGCCACAAAGTGCCTCAGTAGAAAATTGGCCATAAGTGCTGGGCTGGAGCCATTTTACTCCTATTTTTTATAGGTTAAAATGAAAACTATTCATAAAGCCTCTTTAGTCATGAAATGAATTTGACGTCTCCAACTATTTAACACCAGCCAGGACATTTTCTAACCAGTTAGGAGTCAGGTGTCTTGATAAGACGCAGCAATCAATGGATCCTGTGCCATAGACAGACAGATGCATTATAGTGGACATTTTATTTTATTTTTCTGTATGCTCATTCCACATAATCAACAGCTGACCCCACTTGTACTTTTGACAATGATTTTACCTCAGTCGTAGGCTGTAAATCACATGATATGCCTAACTATGTATAATCCCTAGGCTAATTAATAATAATAAATCTTTCATAATTAATATCATCAAATTACAGTAAATCGTATTTCTGATCATAAGCCTGATATCGCCCTGGAGCACACACTATGCCTAAATACAGCCTATAAATTGGGAAGTTGCCAGCTTCTACAGTAAACTTTAATTGTTTCAGTTTCAAATAATTGAAAATATGTACGTTCCATTAGAAAAAAACAAAACATCATGATTTACTTTTACTATCCTCCTTTGGTCATTGCAACGCTTAGTCTGATTGGGAATTAGGAAGCCAAAGATATTGCTGTTTGGCTGATACGATATACTGAGATCTTATTGTCAGATTAGGTTGTGAGGTCACACTGTAGGTCAAAAGTGTCTGTAAAAAGCTTATACACAAAATGGTCATTACCTGCATTTTCAATGTCATAGCATGAACATATCATAAAAAAACAGGAAAATCAAGTTTTTGAATGAACTGCCTCTACGTATTCAGCCATATGGATGGAAAATGCGAGGCATAATGTGGTATCACAAAATTTTGACTAATAAGGTCCCAGAGAATTCAAAATGGTGTCTGTGAATGCTGCCAGGCATAGGGATGGACTGATCTATTATCCCTTATCCTAATTGGCCACTCTGCAACCTTGTTAACCAATGCTTATCGCTAGCCATGCAGTGTGACCCTCCTGACCTCAATCGCAGGAACCACATTTTCATGGTCTAATTTCCATCTTCAGCTCAGACAGTGTTCACGCGCACAAAGTGCCTCCCCACCTGCCCTCTTATTTTCAGGCTATAGTGTGTCTATTTCGAACACGGGCCCTCCCTGTGAAGGGTGTGGAGTGCCAATTTGGACACAACCATGGACACTCAGCTTTTGAGATGTCCATAACCATGCGTTTCTTGGAAAATTTAAATTGGTCTCGCCACACACATTCGGTGATACCAGAGATGGTCATCCCTATCGTCCTCTAAAAATCAAAAAGGAAGAAATAAGGGGTTGTTTCCATCAAATAGGGCCGACAGGCACAAACATCTAAAGTCTAGGAGTTCATCAAATTAGGTGTTGAATAAAAGCAGGTCTCCAGTAATTTCCAAATCTGAAATGAGGGAAATAATAAAATGGCTTTCATTTTTGGTAAAAGGGGTAGAATATTCACCACCGTGTAGAAAAATAACCAAACATATTAAATACATTGTATTTTTCTGCCATTATGTATTTTCCCAGGATGCATCTCAGTGGATACATCACATATCCATAATTGTTACCCTTTAATCATAAATCACAGTGTACGGACAGACAGGCCATTTGCAATAGATTCCAATCTACTTAAGGACTGACATGAGTTTGATGTAGCTAGGTCTGCTCTGACTTCCATTGAAACACATCAAAATGAGGGAGAGTGTTTTTGCTTTTCCCTCTGTCCCCAATTCCAGGACTAATTACCTGGGACACCCGTAGGCTGTTAGTTATCTAGTTGGACAAAACACAGCAGTACAGCAGACCTCCAGGCTGGATATGAATATATACCCTCCTATAGGTCCGCTTATATATTTATTTCTAATTAATTCATTGTTATGTTCTTCTTTGGCTCTTGAAATGCTCCTTCTGATTCCCATATTTGGCTGATAGGATGATCTAGAGCCTGGTTATCCATTCGCTGATCTGTTATAGTCCATGTATGAAAAATGCATTATTAGTCTCATTTTAGACACTTCTTTTCGAAGCATTATCAGATTTTATTAAACAAATAAAGAAAGCTTCACAGTGAAGAAATATGGCGCTCTGCTCTGTTGTAGTTGGCCATGCCTATCCTGTCACCATACACAACGGTGCCAGTGGCTGTAGTATCGCAGGCCAAGACACACAAGGAGCCGTTTTTAATTCTGTAGTTTCCACCCTCAACGTGAGTTGGTATCATCATATATCATACCTGTCACTTACGCCGCACTTTTTCTTTAGAAATGCAAAACGCCTGCTTCACGATCGCATCGGGACAGGATTGCTTCATCAGGGCGGCTGTGTGGCCTGATCTTTATTCCCCTGGGGATCCCACGGTT
>JACXGJ010002061.1:0-13968 GCA_016801105.1 Esox niger | reverse complement strand
ACGCGTTGACTAGCTGTGGGAATCTGCTAGCATCTCGGCAAACAATGAGTGTTCACATATTCGAGCCACACCTGCCATCTCCAATTGATCCACTTTGAACTATCTCCTCTTAAACTGACAAGGGGGGATAGAAAAATTCAACCCCTCTGAGTATTTTTTTTGTGCTGGCCCTGAAATAAATTCCCCTCACAGACATAAATGAACTGTGACTGAAGTAATGAAGAAAATACGTTCTTAGAATGTTTTTTGAACTGTCTTTTACTATACCTCTAACCCTACTACACTGAGAAGGGTGTGATGCTTCACACTTCACTCTAGAAGAAAGCTTTTTTTTATTTGTGTATTGGCGCATTTACTCATTTTCTGTTAATTTCCTCCCCCTTCTACAGAATCATCTTCATCTGTGATCATCTTCATGGATACCACGACAACGCGAACTACAACTCAACCCACAGTGATTTCTTCGACAACTACACTAACAACCAGCACCACCACAACCACAACGTCGACAATGACCCCTGTCGACCAGCGACCGCGCGTCATCTCCACTACCCTGCCCCCGTTACCTCCAGCAGAGGGCAATGTACCGGAAGTCAACACTCGGTCGTCGCCATCCTCCAAGCTACCCAACATTGGCGTTGAGTACTGTAACCCCATGATCATGTCAGACGTGTCCTGGCCCAAGACCAGACAGGGACTGGTGGCGCGGCAACCATGCCCGACCGGAACCATAGGTAACGGGTTTGTTCTATGAAAGACTGTGGTTGTCCTGCGTCTGAAATAACATATTACCTAGTTCCTAGAAATAGTATTGAAACCACAACAGGTCAAAATATCAAGGTTGACACAGTACACAGTATTCGTAACCGTACAGTATTGTAACTGTATGGTCCGGGGGGCATTTCACATGAATTTCACGTGAACCTGAATAAATAGATTTTAAAACAAATGTATGAAATAAAGTAACAACTGATCGCCAGGTACATTTGACAATACAATTTTGTGTTATACTGAAACCATACCATGTCGTGACACTCAAAGCACAAAAAGTACCATACGTATGTGTTCCGCGTACAGTTCAGACATAAAATATTTCTGTTCTCTTTTCGGGATGACATGTCTGACCAGTGCAACTAACATTTCTGTTTAATCCTTGCAAGTGTTGTCCTTGCATCAAAAAAGCTTTAAAGCCCACGGGCAGTATGGACAGATTGTCTCACTAGACAAAATAACGATCCCTGCGGGAGTCAAACCAGCAACCTCAAGCCACGTTTTTCCCAACTTAATCGCTGTTTGGAATATTGTACATTTAATATTGTACATTACGCGTAAGGATGCCAATTTACAAGCATGACCGCGAGAGCCATTAGTCTGGGCCTCAGAGGCATATCCTGGTCTGAATAAATTGGCTCTGAGGAACGGAGCATTGCCCTTAAGTCTGCTCTTTCTCACTGGGGCTCAATTTTCAAATGACTGCGTGACTCGCAGTTAGCTCCATTAATCCCAAATAATTTGACCTCTTTGGTTTTAAGAAATTTGTCATCAAACCCTAGATGACGCTGCTCTTCTAAACTCTGTGATGTTTGGCTGAAATGTTACACGGCTCGTATTTAATGGCTTGTCGTCTAGCCTTGTGCTTGAGTGGTTGAGGGAGAGGAGAAGCTAAAGATAGGACCGCTGTATGGAACCATGAAGCGTAATACCTCCCTTCGCATCTTCACTCCCAGGAAACAATTAGCCTAATTAATTAACACTAAACGCAGTTGTGTGTCTGCTCTTTTACGATGGCAAGGCACTTTGTGTTTGCTAGGCTACACATATCTCTCTTCCACATCGTCTCCTTAGCCAACTGATATCAGTTGTCATGTACCGAAAGCTACGGATAATAACACATTGAGATCTCAGGTTCTGATGAACGCTGTGTGCCTAGACCCGTGTAAATTGCTGTTTAAAAGACAGTGGGAGGAAGTCATATTACGTATTGTCATTAGTAAAATGTGGTTACGGTCAGGAAACACGACGCAGCGCTGTTCAGGGCCCGTATTCAGGATGACGTGTTGACACAGGGTCAGTTCAAATCATAATAAGACAGGACGGAGACAAGGGATGGTCCTGAATCCAGATCAGCTCTTTTACTTCATCCAATTTTGGATCACAAGGCCGGAAATATTGAAGCCAGGGCGGAGACCATCTTGTCTTGCGCTCTTCTGCTCATTAACGGGTGACACCGGTCCCCGGAATGAGGCCTCTTGAAAAGCACCTGGGTACGGAAGGATGAGAGAGACATGCTACCGGCACCCCAGAGTGTCTCTCTTCAAAGCCTGCCACGCTTCAGACCCACGAAGCAGAAGACGCTTCATGAGTTTCCTCACAAGGCAACCTTTGAAACTTCCTTGAATCCTATTTCTCGTTTTCTGTCTCCCTGGCATTATCTCTCCCCTCCCTTCTCTCCCTCTCTCTCTCTCTCTCTCTCTGTCTGTCCCTCTCCGGTCTCACTCTATCGTTCCCTTTCAATCTGTCTCTCTCACGGCTCAGTCAGGTCGAGGCCTATCTGATAAACCTGTATCAAACGTAAGGCAGTCCAAGGAGGACTGGGAAGGAAATGATGTGTCAGTCAAAGTCGTATATCAGTTAATGTTAGCAGTGTCTCCTCGTCCTTCACTCTATTTCCCGTAGACATGTACCAATATAAGGCCGGCATTTTCCCTTGACAGAGTCACGGACAGTTTATAAAAAGACACAGATGCAGTTTATACACAAATCGAGTGTAAACACTATCAGTTGTAGCCCACATATTTGAACTTATCCCCTTTCTCTCTCTGTGTCCCAAGTGCATAACAATTTGCATACCAAATGCAGGACTTCTAGAGAGTGCTAACAGTGCTTTAAGCGCTTGAATATGGAGCTTGGAAAACCTAGTGCCGGAAAACCTTCAACATTTCCTCAATTATGTCCTTGAAAACTTATTCATATTTATTTTCCGGTAATATAGGGACAATATCTAAAATGAGGCGAGTGTGTGATGAATGTTAGCTAGATCATGGTGGATTATAACTCACAAATGAAGAGTTATTTGATTATAGCCTATAACATGGCAGCCCTTAATTGCTGTTCACAACATCAACATAGTTGGCAGCTCCCACTAAGATTTGATCTATTTTAAATCTTAACTTTGTCATGGTGAATGATCGCCTGCATAAGCTAATCACTGAGACCGTTTGTCAATAGAGGAAGGCACTAAAAGGCACAATTGTTACCCCTGATCTCAAAAGAAACTCAAGTTTGCTGTCTTGCCTTCACCTTTGGTAGACCAGTGATTAAGGGTCAGTATTTGGAAAATTGGCATGATAGGAGTTTAATAGCATTTATTCCCTGGATATTATATACTAAAATGCTCAATTTCTATAGGTCAACAGACGCCGCACCCTCTATCTCCTCCATTCACCACTAAGACAGGTGATAATCAGTACAACCTTCGGATGGCTCACCAAGGACTGGACATGCCTCAAACAGAACCTGTCGGCACTAACTCCCCTAGAGTCGAAGCACGTTGTCCTATAGAAAACATGGAACTCAGAAGAATGTGATTCCAGGCTACAGCAATTATTGCTGTCTATCTTTTTTGTGAATCCTTAAAAAAAAAAAAAGCCAATCATCAATGGCCAACCCAGCATCAGTTAGTCGGGTTGGTGTTGGACCCATGGGTGCTGACAAAAGTTTTCAGACATTAAAACTCCAATTTCGTTACTATACTCTTTTCTCAGGAATCCAAAGTGTATGGATCGGAAGCAAAGCTAATGCATCCGAATTCTTCTCGACATGTTTTCTAGTCTTACAGACAGATGAGTACTATCGACCTATCTTTTACCTCAGACACATGAACTGCTGTCTGAAGATTACACCTTTCAAGGTGCTACACGCATCACACGTCATGCAGTCAATTGCGTCGTTCATTGTCTCAGCAGCTCTGAGTCCTCTCCTGTAATGGTGTGTGTAGTTAGACCCAAGAGCACAGAGTCCTTTCTCGAATTAAGGAAAAAACATTATGCTTCTTTTCTAGGAGACAAACAAAATGGCACACACCAGTGGCATGAAAACACAAGACTTAGCACATATCAGCAGTCTAAAACCAACTTAAATATTAAGCCACCCAGTGAGGAACATATGGAGTCAATAACCTAAATAAGCAATGAAATATGGGTGAATGCAATAACCCAATAAAAAACAAACACAGAGGGAAAGTTCATGGGTGTGCTAACTTTCATAGACAACATTTAGCTATACTGAAGACGCTCCTGTACCCGGACATACAGCCCGGTTGTTTCTCAGATTTCGTCTCTATCTGACCTTGATTCGAGGAAGCCTTGGTGGACCTATTTCCCTCACCAGATGATCTGTACCTGTCCTGTCTCTCTTGTCTTTTGATCCCTCCAGTCCCACCTGGACCGGGGAAATGCATCCAGTAAGTATAAATCGCATCGATTTCAGCTTCTGATGACATGCTGGGTAGACATAAGCTGGTCATTTATCCCATCGCGTCGCAGTGTCTGAAGGGTGCTCACGGACTCCACGTGGGCTTCCTTCCACGCACCCCTGCTTGTGATCTGCCCCAGATCCTGGAGGCCCAGCTTTAAGCTCCCATATGAGCCCCTTGGTTGAGTGAGACTTCAAGTCTCACTCCCCAAACACCGTTTTCTCTCTTCTCTGTTAAACCTCTGACAGAGTTTGCGGGTTGTTTGAAATGGAAGGTGGAGGACACATCAGTTTCTCTTCTGCCGAATTGGTCCTGACCTAAAGTGCCTCCCCCTCAGCACTGTGTGTGCATTTCGTATCCGCTATCTCCAAGACTAGTAACGTTCTGTGTGCTAAAATACAAAGACGCTTGGCATTCGGTTCCCTAAGAAGTGGTGTGTCATATACCATCTTTGCACCAGGTGCCCTGCCACTTCCTGGTTGGCTGCAAATGGGGTTTCTCCATCTGACATATGTGTAGTCACCACACGGTACGCCGCCTTGCTTGCTTCTGCCTGCCCGAGTAAGGTCAGATTTTTTTTTTGTAATGGGTGTAATGGATGTCATCCACTATGGATCTATGTAACAAAAGGATGACCGTCCCTGTTTCCAGTGTTCCAGGCAAATCGGAGGCGAACTTGACCTTTCCTTTTTATAGATGAGATGTAGGTCACGAATATTACTTTGATTTATGATCTTGATGATGCAAGCCGCCATTCACACTAAGGAACATACCACTTATTGTTGATGTTCATCCTTGTGTGTTGTAGAACTGTAGCAATACATAACTTTGTAACTGGTGTAGGGGAAATGTCTCAAATTGCATCCAGCATTGGTGCAGCTTCTCTAATAGTCTGAATGTGAAGTCAATCGGACCAGAAAGAATTAGCAGTCAAATTTCACATGGTTAATTCATTAGCATAAATATGTGCAGCAGCTTTTTTTCTCTTCAATTAGAAGAATGGAAGGAGTAGTGTACTGTTTTACTTGCCATTTCTATAAACAAGCAATACATAGTCATAGTTATGGTTGGCTAAAGGTTCACAGTTAATTGGCAACACTCGCAATATTATATTAATCAAGTGTTTTCTAAGATATGAGAATTGAAGGAGCTTTTGAGAATCTCCAGCAAGCCTTGTTTTAGTGGTTTATTTGAGATGGAGCTGTCCGAAACATTTGTACCGGCAATAATTCTTTAGGCACTGCATACTGGTTCCTTTGGTAGTGCTTTTTAAGTTTCAGATGTATCCAGAGCCTTGTTCTGGCATTTGTCCCATGCTAGCCTCCAAGACTCTGACCGGTAGCAGCAAACTATCCTCATTTATTGTTAAATAATAAATTATGTGAAGATAAACATTGTCAGGGGAAAACACTAATCATGTTTATGCAACCTAATTATCAGTCTCAGAATACTTCCAGAATCACCTTAATTGTTCCCACATGATAAAATGAACTTCTGATTTAAAGCATTTGGGAATTGCTGCTCTGTGCTAGGCTTCAAATATCCCTATGCATATATCCAATGGACTTATCTTGCATTGTCCACATTATTGTGAATTAAGTATTTTAGAATGTAATCATAATTTGAATGTCAATGCATAGTCCATTGTGGAAGCCTATAATCTATAATAACACCTTGCATACATCTCAGTTAGTTTTTAATACAACAATACAATACGTCCTTGAACATTACAGTTTAGTGCTTGAAAAAGTCCTTAAATGTTCTTGACTTGCCAATGTTTGTACAAACACAGAAAAATAGCACCCTATCTCATTGTATAGTACGCTACTTTTGACCAGGGCCTAAAAGTTGAGCATAATGTAAGGAATACCGTGACATCTGTCATTTAGAATTTAAGTCTACTGAAAAGTGCATAATCCCATTGTTTCCCTGTTTGGTGAGGAGGATAAACATACACACACCTTAAAACTTCACTTGAATTTAGGAATAAAAAAAAGAACAGGTTTATGCCACTGATAATTAAATGAAAAGAAAGCACCTCCACACCTCCCATATGAGCTGAGACGGAACAGTTGTTTTACCCCTTCTCTAGGCAGGCCTGCAATCTGTAGGTCACATATCGTTAGCATGTGGACAAGGGTGGAGGCTGACAAATATTGCCATGACCAACCCATATTCATTATTTGTCAGAATGGAAATGCAGAGCATGACAAAATGAGCCGCCTTCCCCAAGCCTGCCCCAACAACAACAACAACCAATTACAGTTTGTTCAGAATAAGACACTAATCAGTTTTAAAGCTCGCTAGTTAGCAGGTTGTCAATGCGGTCATGTCCGACAATGTACATTAATCATTGACGTCAACCATTTGCAACAGGCTGCCTTAAATTGGACTCAACATGTGAAATACACATCAGCTCAGGGTACAAGAAAGCCAGATTGGATATTATTGGTGGAGCCTGTAACCTTTACTTAATGGTAAAGGTGAGAATGTCCTCGCCGATAGCGGCAATTTCAACATGGAATGGGAGACAAAGTTCAGCCGGCACAGACCAGAGCGTCGACTTCTCACTGAAGCCCCGAGGCCAGTCCAGTGCCTCTGTAGCTGAGCCTGCCTGATATTGAGGCGGGATGTCTTTGATGTCGGTCGAGGTGTTCAGTCGTGTGTGACAGAAGCTTCCGTGTCCAAAAACAGGTGTCTGCCACAACTGCGTTATTGGCCTTGGCCGGCTCAGTCGGCGTGTCAGTCTGTCTAACTAACAGGAGGACGGCTCTTGCTAACTCCCTAGCCGTCGTGTTATCGCCGTCTAGGATGTTCGGCAGGTTGGGTCAGTCTGGTAGCGGTGTAAATCCAATATTTGGGTCACCCAACCAACCCACCCACACACCCAGCCTCCTCCCACTCCCCTCCACCCTCCCCCCTCCCCTCCTCCCTCTCCCCTCCCCTCCCCTCCCCCAGCTTTAGGGCACAGGGAGATAACTGCGTGTGTGATGTGAGTGTTAAATCAAAACCGCTTCCTCGCCACCTGAACAGTTAGTTTATTCATTTCTCTAAGAACCTTTGTGCACATTGGCAAACAGATGGTGAGTCTTTGCTCGGGCCAACTGTCTCACAGCCTGTAGCTTTATGACCACAGGCAGAGGGGAAATACCAATCATATCAATTCTGGTTGAGAAGACACGGCCCGGCTCCTCGACTCCCCCCTCATTCACCAGCATCATTAAATATACCGTACGTCTGAGGTAGCTAGCTGTGCGCTTTGTGACGAGGATACCTTGTTCATGGGCTAGATGGACCCGTTTGCATGAACATTTCCACAGAGTTTGAATCTTCAGCGGCATGTTCGAGACATTCCATGCAGGTATCCGTCAATAGCGGGAAAATCAAGCGATACGCGACCCACCCTTCCCTTCTCCAAAAACTTCTGACTCAATTGTCTGAACACTCGCAAAACCCCACGGGGTGGGTTTAAAAAGGTGCCGCACGCTACCACGGGTGGCGTCTAAAGCTATTCATCTCTGGAAGTTTACGCGACAAGTATTCTAGCGTTCCTGAGTTTCCTTTAATATGTCCTGTGAAAAGTAGCGTAATTTAAACTTGCCCCATGTCTTCATTAGCCCTGCACAAGTGTTTCTTTCACTCCTAGCATAGACCAGTTCAAATAGTCATGCGAATGAGAGCATGTTCTTCATAATATACTCATTTGGACCTGCACACGCACACACACACACACACGAGGAGATCTGACCATCAGCACACATGTTGCTCCACAACCATACCAGTTGTCTCCCTCAGGCATCATTAATAGAACTTTCCTAACACACCCCTGGATATACCAATTCAGTGGAACACAGTTGGGTGTATTTTTGCCAGGTGTTCAAGTGTCACGCCCGTTTAACACATACAGAGGTGCCTTGACTCTTAATTACTAGATACACACACTTTGCAAGATGCCTCTTTAGGCCCTCAAGTGCTAGCACATAAATAAATGAGTTCATTTAACATGTGGAGCTAAAACCAGTCATATCCCCAATTATATTTCTTTGTCGTAGCTTGTCAGTCAAGGTAATTGTTTCAATGAGTTGATTTAGCTAAGGATATTCTGGCCGTAATGTGATCCTTGAAACGGACAGACGCCAACATACCATACATAGACAAACAATAAAGCTGCTGCCAGAATAAAGCGAGAGTCTCGCAGTGAAATCTTTTTTGTTTGCCGTGGGGGATGTTTGTTAACTGAAGCACTGTCTCCAGAGTGGAGTTGAACTCCAGACAAATTCAGATGACCATCCTCTCTTTTTTTTACCAGTGTGGTAATGGCTGTTGGTTGCCATGCCTTGAGCTCCAGGGGTGAGGAATGAGATACAACTCTACTTGTTTGGCTTTATTTCCTCTAACTGTCTGTTCTGTTTTCCTCCACAGGCGTGGCCATGTATTTATGTATGGGGCCTGAGGGCTTCTGGGACCCCCAAGGGCCCAACCTCAGCAACTGTACGTCCCCGTGGGTCAGTGTCATCACACAGAAGGTAACGGACCCCCCCATTCCCCCAAGGGGACCAACTTACAGAAATACACACACATTTCCAAAAGAAGGGATGCAATCTACGACCAGTGGGGATTGGAGTTATGCCAGTCTGTCAAAAAGTGTTGACTGTTTTGTGAGGCTGTTTGAATCTGAAGGAAGAATGAAATGAAATGCAGCAGAAACATGTTGTGAAAGTTGAGGAAGATCATTTGGCATTAGTTGTGTGTTACTATCTGGATACAACCCCATTTCCCAAAAGTTTCAAATGTTGACTTGTAAGACTCCGTTTTCAGCCTTGTCCCTTGCATACATAGATTTCTCTGGATTCTTTTAATTTATATATTTTTATTTCAAGGAACAATAACATTTTTCAGTTTCAACATTTTATATCTTGTCTTTGTACTGTTTTCTATTGAATATAGGGTTTTAATGATTTGCATATCTTTGCATTGTTTTTATTTTCATTTTACACAGCGTCACAACCTTTCTGCCAACAGGGTTGTACAGTGATGATATCTTTTTCCCCAGACTGCATTGCATCCTATTTTTTTCCAATCAGTTCAGGGGTTCTGAAGGACACAGAAGACAGGTGTTCCTTAGAGTTTCATTTTTCAAGAGTGGGTCATTATTTGTTGCAGGTTCATTTGGCCAAATTAGTATAAAGATTACAGCAACCGGCCCAGTTGAAGCAGATGTCATTCTGCCCTTCCCTATTTACTGCATTGAGTTTACAAGGGTGGCCAAAAAACCCACTACACAATTATGGCCCCCCATTTTACCACTCGCTTTAGGCCCTGAGGTGTTGTGTCTCATTCCCAGGACAAAAATTACTTGAGGAGCTCTACGGGTTTTGTGTTTAAATCTATAATGGAATCGCAGCAGCGGAGGTGATGGCTATTGTGGCTACACCAGTCGCAGTAGTAGCACTACTAGCTGCTCTGTCCCTGTTTATGAATTGGATGTCCAAATGTGCTAGCTGAAACTTGCAGGAGCCCCAGGCGACAATAACACTTATGATCCACTCCAAAGCGTCAAATCTCCACCCATTAACAAAACGGCACTTTGTGGCTATGGATCGAGATTGTGAGGTTGGGGGAAAAAAGTGTGGGAGAAGGGGAGAGAGAAGTAGCAGGTGTATTTTTTGCAACGTTCTGCTTTTTTCAGGGACTGATGTTGTGGGAATGAATCATAGCTCAGTGCAATTTTAATTAAAACGATATAGACTATTTCAAAACTGCAAGCTTTTACCATAAAGTCACTCTTTCTCATAAATACGATTATAATTATGTTATGGTATACTTATTTATCTCGCCACAGGCAAAAGTACAAAACTTGAAAGACCCCAAACACTTTCTTAGTGGTCGTGATGATCGGAAAATGAATAAATGTTTAACAAAAGTGTTATTAATCTATATTACGCAAATTAGGCATGAGCGATGTGTCTGTCTTCCCTGGTTGTCGCCGTGGCGACAGAGAATTTAAATGAAGATCAACCTGTCAGGTGTCCCAGAATTCTGTCTGGCGCTTACGCGCTTATTTTCACACCACTTTTCCTGGTTCTTCTCATTAACAGGAAGACGCAGAGAGAAAAACTCTGAGAGAAAGGGAGAAAAAAAATACCTTTGACAGAGCTCACTTGTTCTTACTATGTGCATAAGTCTTCTCATTAAGCGACCAAGGGAAATAGAGAGGGAAAGAGACAAACTTAGAACTTCTCCCCAAACAGTGTCTATGCGGTGGATCGCAAGAAAGGCCAATTAAGCCAGGTGTAATTGGTTCTGCTAATAAACACAGAGGTGATGATTGCAAGCGATGGCCATGTAAATCAAGCAAAGCCCTTTGCCATGGACCCCGCGCTCCCGTCCAAACCCCCCCACCGACACCCACCTCCCGCTATGCGTCTATTAATCACTCACAGGGGGTCGTCGGGGTGAGGGCTTCATCTGGACACAGTATGTCCAGACTCTGGATCCCAATTGGCACCCTATTCATTCTGCATTATGCGTTAGGTACTCAGCGGCAGACTATAACTACGGATATAAGCATGAAGGAGAAATGTGTGCATCCACCGCGAAACAACTATGCCCAGATGGCTGACTTCCACTAATACCTCTGGCAGGGTTATAACCCTAAACACAGCCCGAATGATGTTTCGGTTTTCGCTGAACCCAAAGCAAATGAAATGTGCTTAGAGCAATTTGTTCTCCAAAAAAATCAGGAACATCACAAAGAATAGCGACACGGCTGCAAATGATAGAATAGTACATTTGGTACGATAGAATGGCTTTGATTCAGCTTCGAGCTCAGTTCTTTAAAGTCCCCGTTGAATTGACTTTATATCCGGATTGTGAGATGTGAGCTGTATTTTGCACATTTCGTACTAGGGATCAGTTGGTTTGGAATTGATTTTAGAGTGCAGCAGCCAGTAGAGCCGGGTTCAAACCCGGGCTTAAATCTCGCAGTTATGCAAGCAGACCACCTGTGCCATTAACATCCAGAAGGCTGTGTTAAAGTTCACTACCATGAGATGCTTTTGGTTACTATAAACAATCAGGATTTAAAATGTGGCATTTTTGGTTTTCATTTTGTATTAAAAAAAGTGATTTAAGGTGGTGGCCCTATACATGTATGAAAACACATTTAGAATAGGCAGATTACTCAAATGTAGTATGTAAGAATGAATTACATAGCCATTGAACTGTGCGTTATACGGAAATGATGCATGCTCTGGAGTTACGTTCTACATTCTAGCTATTCAGAAAGGTGTATTCAATACCATGGTATCCGTTTCTATTATATTGTAGGTGGGTTTGTGCACTAAATGCTGATTCGCTGAAAGTCATACTGTAGTATATCAGACCATATACCACCAGTTTGAGGGAAAAAAAACGAGCTTTTTAGAGGTCCAATTAAATTAGGTAATTTAAAATAGCAATGAGGCACCTTGGGGGTTATTGGAAAATGGCCGACATGTATACCAGTGCTGAGGGCTGTATCCAGGCAGTCTGTGTTGCATCATGCAGAAGAACCACAATTAGTCGTGCTATTGGCCATTTACCACAACTCCTCTGTCTTTATTGCTAAATTCTGTGTTACTTTAGAGGCAAAGTGTGTTTAAATTAATTTAGGTTTGAATCACAAGCGACCTGCCTATACAAATACTGCATCTCCCCAGTCAAGTAGATGCATATTTTCTTAACAGTACTGTATATACATTAAAAACTTGCTTAACATCACTGGGTTATTGGTTTGATCCCTCATATGCTGGCTGTTGCCATCTTAAAGTAACTTTGAAATCACAAGCTTGTGACAGAGCCATGCACTATAGAATAGGAATACCCATTCAAAGACAGATGAGTTATTTTTTAAACATACTAGCTATCACCCTCAAAATAGTGAATAAATGTTAGTTCTGAATGTCAGCTCAATTGTCTGCATGTGAACACATTACCCATTTGAATAGAACAAGTGCCTTTTCAAGGCTCTATTATAATTCAATGACCGGGAAGGAGAAATTAAGAAAGATACTCAGAAATATGTTTTCTATTTCCATAATCGAATTCAAGATAAATTAAAGCACAGAAGCACATTGCACTGCCATCATTAGGCTCTGCTTGGCAGACATACATTGTAATTTAAAAGCCAAGAGACAAGAAACTCGCAAACTACAAAGCGGTTGCTAGTTTGTGAGAAAATGGAGACTCTTCATTAGCAAATGAACAGACTCATCTGTGGCTTGAGGAGATTTTTTAATTAATTTGTTTTCCCCAAGAGAAAAAAATAATATGCTAGGTATACTCTCCAACTAAGTGGTGCACATGTGGAACTGATCATGGTTGTGCTTTGAAAATATTTGTTTATCTTTCTCCAGAGTGGAGGAAGGGATGGGAGGAAGGGCTGTGAGCAGAGGGGGTTATTGGGTATTGATGGATAGCAAGGAAGAAATAGGGATATGGAAAAACACAAACAAACACCACCTTATCAAAAGTTTGGGGTCACATAAAAATTGTAATGATTACAAGGGAATACAGAGGGCTGACAGAGCACAGCAGATGTTTATTGCAATAATCCACAGGAGGAGGCAGGAAGTGGGGTCATGGGACAGGCAGAAAGTCATACACTGGGAATCCAAAAGCCAGGCGAAAGTACAGACTGGGGCTAGACAGGGAATCGGAGACAAAGGTAAACTGGGCAAAAGCAGGTCAGTACGCAAATATACAATAACTGTAACAAATCCAGAAAGGGCTTAGTATAGTTGCAGTGAAAACAAACAATACCTTACAAAGTATAACAGAAACTGAGCTGAACTATATAGGGGGTGCTAAAGGGCATATAGGTGAAAACAATCACGACTAACAAAAGCAACCCTGGCATAGAAATACACCATGCTAGAATGAAAACCCAAACCCAACAAAAAAGTCAAAAAAACAAACCTTACAGAAATGTCCTTGTTTTTGAAAGAAGCATTAAAATAAAATAAAATTGATCCGCAATGCCGGGTAGACATTATTAATGTAACTATAGTAGCTGGAAACAACCAATTTTTTATGGAAAATCTACATAAGCGTACAGAGGCCAATTATCATTTACCATCAGTTCTATTCTCTGATGGCATGTTGTTTGCTAATCCAAGTTCATCATTTGAAAAGGCTAATTGATCATAAGAAAACCCTTTTGCCATTATAGTGTCACTGCTGAAAACTGTTGATTGAAGAAGCAATAAAACTGGCCTTCTTTTGACTAGTTGAGTATTTGGAGCATTAGCAAGCGAGCAAGCAAGTTTATTTATATAGCACAATTCATACATAGAAGCAATTCAATGTGCTTTACAGTGAAAATAGAAATAATGCAATAAAATCAGAAACAGTTTACACAGAGGTTATTCCTCTGATAGCACCAGAACTTTCATTACAATTGGTAAAATATTGCAGGATGTACATTTAATAACACAATAAATTAAGAAGAGAAA
>JACXGJ010002060.1:0-71743 GCA_016801105.1 Esox niger | reverse complement strand
ACCACTGACCCACGTATCAGTCCACCACTGGCCCAAGTATCATTTCACCACTGACCCACGTATTATTCCACCACTGACCCACGTATCAGTCCACCACTGACCCACGTATTATTCCACCACTGACCCACGTATCAGTCCACCACTGGCCCAAGTATCATTTCACCACTGACCCACGTATTATTCCACCACTGACCCACGTATCAGTCCACCACTGACCCACGTATTATTCCACCACTGACCCACGTATCAGTCCACCACTGGCCCAAGTATCATTTCACCACTGACCCACGTATTATTCCACCACTGACCCACGTGTCAGTCCAACACTGACCCACGTATTATTCCACCACTGACCCACATAATATTCCACCACTGACCCACGGATCAGTCCACCACTGACCCACGTATGATTCCACCACTGACCCACATATTATTTCACCACTGACCCATGGATATAACGAATATAAACAACTGTTGAACAGTGACAGATGCTTCTAACCCATTCACCCACTGAGTAAAATTACCTTATATTTTATTGTCTTGCAATTGGAGGACTATGTCTCTAATGCACCCTTCCTCATTGGACAGGTAATCCTCCCCACTGAAACACCACTCAGGTAACAGACACAGGAACCCTGTTAAAGAGACACACACATGCACACACTCAGATGCACACCTGCACACAGAGCTCCTCGGTTAACGCATCCACACCCACTCATGAATGCAAAAGTAGGCAACGAGCGTGTCCTCTCTGCCCAGCATGCGGACACACATGCACGCGCAAGCGCACCCACCCACTGTACATGAATGCAGACACAAACGGTTCCCTGTTCCCTGATTCAGACAAAGGCTATCTTTATCCCTAAGGCTCGAGGTAGGTTGCTTGGTACACAGGATATCTGAGAGGGTGTGGGAACTGTTTAGGATCCTTACACAACACACTAGAAAAGATTTAACCACTCTCACAGTAAATGAATACATATTGATTACATACTGTATGTCATGTGAGAAAAACGTTCTTACCAAGACGGTGTGGTACAGTGTAAAATAAATATGTTGGCTGAGAAACTCAATTAGTTAGTATGGTCATACATACTGGCACAATAAAGAAATATCCAGTTTCCTGTGGTATATTACCCAGTCAATCCTATGTTAGGCTCCCAAACCTTAGGGTGTAACTACCCTTTAGAGAAATATATGTAAATCATGCAGCCTAGCAATGCCTGAACATTCCATCTAGCCACCTAATCTACTGATAACCACCAACAAGCTCGTATCTATAAATGTACCTGAGTTATATATTCCATACACACATTTTCATTCATTCCATTCAAAAGGCTTATAATTTGCCTCTGGTTGTAAGGTGTTATTTGGAAGCATTATGGACTTTGGTGT
This sequence comes from Esox niger, assembly GCA_016801105.1. NCBI lineage: Eukaryota > Metazoa > Chordata > Actinopteri > Esociformes > Esocidae > Esox > Esox niger. The sequence continues at coordinate 70,348 of JACXGJ010002060.1, read as the reverse complement.
AGGTGTTTCCCCTGTAATTTTAGTAGGCTGCTGTAAGACAGAATGTCTACATTGTAAATGAGTAGTACGCTGGCAACTCTTTTGTGATAGTCATGATTAGAGAACAATGTTCATAATGTTGATGTGATACATAATCCCTTATCAGAATTATTTAACATGGGTATGATCCTAAATGAAATTGTGTTGTGTCATTACACAACATTTCCATGCCTGTACTGTTAGAAACTTCAAGTTTGCAATTAGATCTTTATGTGAATGACATGGCAATAATGTCATAGTAACTGTCAGCCAGTGTGGCATGGAAATCATGGGACTCATAGAAGTTAAAGACATGTTGTCATTTTGGCAGAGGTTAAACAACTACCCATGTATCATACTCTATTAAAAGATGCCTTGATAGAAAGTGACTAGTCACCCAGCAACATATGGTCACCCAGCACTATACATAGAGTATAAAAATGTAAGTATTTGGTTTACAATATACTAAAATCTGAAAAGTAGGTGTAAAGTAATTTCAAATTACCTATGTTATCAAACCAGAGTTTGGTATTGAACAAACATTTTTGCACTTTACAGGCACTAGAGACTGGAAATTGAATGGAAATAAGTTAAATATTCTGCATCATTAAGATGTATAGTATTATTCAGAGAAATTACATATTCATTCTCGAAATGGTCATAAGACCATTTGCATAAATCTCAAATGTGTACTTTTAAAGATAGATTTGGTAGAAATCTATATTAAAAAGTTTGAAATAAAACAAATTTAAAGCAGTTGAAAATCATGTTTAAAAAGTCTAGTTACCGTGTCTTTATTTTCAGTGAATCCATGATGCAGGTGGTGTATGAAAATATCTTTTGTGGGTTTAATTGATTATATATTTCATGTTTCCAACTGGTTGGAATTGAGTTGGGTTATGAACATACCTGATAATTATTATTTGAAATGTTTCATTGTTGTATAAATGAACACTATATTATTACATTACCATTAGCCTTTAAATACTGTCACCGAAAGAGACACTGGGAATAGATATTTTATTATTTTAGTTGGAATTCTAGTCACAGAACACAATCTGAATTAGTGCTAAAACAAGTATTTAATTATACAAGTTAAACAAGTTTTCTTAAATGGTTTATAAATGTATTGGGACACTTGGTTTGGAGGAGTACTGGAACTAAGGGGGACACCTGTTTTTTAATATCAGTGTTATATATATAAGTTCATTTACCAGTTAAATATGAATAACGGGACACAAGGCTTATACAGGTAATGGTTTGTAGGTGTTTGGAATGGATGATGTTTGGGATGGGTGTCAATTGTCCATTCATGTTTACTTAGGTGAAGGTAAAAGTTGTTGAAGAGACCCACAAATGTAACTGTACTAAGTATTTTTACACTCTATCTCTGCACGGTTCAAAGTGAACCCATAAGTCAGGGAACAGATCTGTCCTGAAGATGAAGTCATGCATTTCCTCCCCTATGTGTCTTGTACAGATTTGTGTTTGAGCAGGTGGAGCCAAGAGACCTCGCAGTGTGGTGTAACTCTGTTCTTTGTGTGTGTGAGGAGGCAGTGAGCCCTGTCCCATAGGGACCCTAATTGCCCTGCAGTTGACTGGGGTATACCATATACATGCTATATATGTGGCATCCTTGGACTGTGTACTAGCTGCAATGCTGGTGTGACACCCTCATAAGGAAATGACGAGCATTGGCATTTCTACTTAAAATAAGGGCTTGAAATGACAGGATCCACAGGGTCCTCTGCGCATGTGCATGTTATGAATGTTTATTATCTGATATACATCAGTTTTGCTCTGCTCATTGTGAGCAGGCTACCACAGCAAATAGTACTTTTTCAGTGTCCACAAGTTCACATTATTCTGCAAAAAAGTTTTAAATAGAAATGAATTCACTTACTAACAATTCTTAATTCAAAACAACACTATAAACTATTTTAAATCAAAACTGATCTAGATGATCATTATTTCAACTGATTAAGATCAAACAGTTATTATCTTTCACCTGTAAAGCCTGAATAATGATTCAAGATTGAATGTTATGTTTTTTTTTACTTACTGTAGAGTTAATAACCTGTACCATAGCCTGTGTATTTTGTGTCAGTATGTTGAGTTTTGGCTACATAAGAAAGATTTAGGTGTTTCTGTCTTCCAGTAACATTTTGTTTTATGTTTGGTTCTGTTAATTACAATCATGTGATCATTGTGTGAATATGTAGACATTGATTCAGATTTGATGTCACTTTATTAAACAATTACCATTTTCCTGAGAATAAAGCTTCAAAAAGCTAGAAGGTGTTATACGCAGGACAAAAAACCACAGCCACTAATTTTGAACACAAGTTTGTAAATATATCTGAAAACCCTCAGATAATATGGAACATCACAAATGTAAACAACAACACACTTTAGCCTCTCCTGTTGCACCCGCACATCCTGTCCCATTTCACCTCCTACTCCGGATTGGCTAAATCCAACTCTCATGGTATTTGAAGTATAAAAATCTCTGCAATTGACCAATCACATTTATTTTAACCAGCTTTCCTCAGTTCAGATATTTTATATGTTGTCTAATAGAGGGAATTAAATTATTAATTAGGTTACACCTTTATTCGTGCCAGGGACACATTTTTAGGGGCACCTTTGTCATTTCTGTGTTGAATTCAGGTAATACTCTGGAAAGTAAAGGGTACTGATGAACGGAATCCCTGAGAAGTTATTACTTTTCAACAACCCAATGTTGAGAATTCCACATCATCTTATTAATGGATAAAGATTTCACGTAACAGTTATCTGCACACAAAATACCAATAAAATATTTTTTTATTCAGATCAGATCATGTGCACATTATCTATTTTGAATCGCTCGTGCACATCTTTTCTTTATCAGTTCCAGTTTTTCCCTTTTTCTCTGCTCCAGTAGTCAGCATTTTTTGTCCTTCTCCTCTTTATTATCTGGACAGGTATTGACAAGTCAACCAAAGACTGCTTGTTTTGAAACATGATCGTGGTAGGTAGAGAACAAACCTTGAAGCTGACCATGAAGTAGGTCTGGCAGAAATACTTGTTTTGCCTTTAGGGGAAAGCTAAGACAATTTTTTTAAAGAATGAAAGAGCAAAAGCATAATTAGGATTAGGAGGTAAATTGGAGTCAAGCTAATAAAAACATAAAAGTTGGCAATTACACTACAGACGCTGTACCTTGGAGCCATTTTTAGCATTACTTTTTTAACAGAATTCTAACATGTCAAACTAAAAGGATTTTTACAATGACTCTCTAAACCCTTTCTGAATAGATAACTGTGCAACATTTGTGATGACAGAAATGTTTTATTGTGCATATGAAGCCTGCCCCATACCATTTTAGATGCTATGGGGACATAGCAACTAAGTGCTTGGAAAAGACTGCAGGCTTCTGCTCTAGACAGGTGTGCAAGCAACACTGTCAGGGAGGGCCTTTTATGCATAGCCTCAGGGCCAAGCTTCCTCTCAGTTCTGTTTGATATAATTCAGTCTCACACTGATAAGGAAAGGGTGAAAAATACACATTTGTGAATTGAATGGGTATTTTAAGAGATATCATTTTGATTATATGAAACCATTTTTTAAAACATTAAACATGATATGTAAAGAAGCTATGTAACAACATGATAGCCCCCCCAAAAATGCATCAAAATTCACTTATTTATAATTGAAATGTGTGCATAAAACAGAACAGTCTAATACAGACAAGACATTTGGCATGTTCTTGAACTTCTGATAGTGGAATAGCACTGCCCACAACTGAATGGCTCATCAGCAGTTTGTGAGATCAGTCCAAGCCCCCATTGGGTCACACAACGTGCCCTCCAAGACATTTACTCCCCACGGTGCTACAGAAAGGTCACGTCACAGACAACAGCCCCTTGAGAGATAGGCGGTTACCATCAAGAGACTGTTCACTAGTATCACAAGTAGGACAGAGAGAAAAGCTTCTAGCCCTAGGCCATTAGGCTGTTGAACTAAATGCCTATCTGACCTGAAATCTAATCACCACCACAGAGCCCTTTTGCTCACGCACAGAGAAAACACAGCATCTCACACTCTCCTGTCACATACTCAAACTCAGAACATTTCCTGGGACAAAGGCTCATGCCCACAATCATTCTTACATTTACACACCTACACTCAACCTACACACAGACATACCACACACATTTGGTCCACTCTACTGTCCCATGCTCATTGTGAACACGGGTCACTTTCCTTTTAGTTAAACAATATTTACCAGGATTGTGTTTTATCCCATGGTCCTACTTGGGCTGTTGTATATGTGCAGAATTCCATTTTGTTTATTGAATTGAATGTGTTTGTAAATGTACTTCTTTATTAGAAAGTTTAAAAGTAACTTTGATTAGAGGACTATAATTAATCATTGCAATTTTTAGGTGCCAAAACACAACCCTTTCGCTACACCCTTATAACGTGTATGTGACCTGACCACTAAAACGTTTACATTTTGAAACAAGGGCCTGCAAGTTCACTTCCAAATTCCTATCCTCCCTGTCCTAAATGAAGAACCTCTAACACACACAGACACTTTCCACATTCCCTGAATAGCTAGGCTCCTGTCGATCCACTAACATTGTTCAGTAAGCTGCAGCAGGACACAAAAAAGGACTGGATTGTTCACATGCAACAGATAAAAAGCTTCCATTACTGATTATTTGGGCAAAAGGTAAGAAAGTGGTTTGTCTTGCTCAAACCACTAGTGAGTATCCATGGCACATTGTGCATGTGATCTGAGTTGCTAAACACAAATATCAGGTATTTTATTGTCTGTTTGGTAATATGTTGTCAGAAGGGTTGATGCTAGAAATAACAGCTTACTACAGCTAGCCTTCTGGTCAGAACAGGTATTGCTATGTGTGATATCAGTGCATCAGTTAAATCACAATAATTAGAATGGCCTGTCTGCCGTTTCGGCAAATGTTTGTAATAATAGCGGATAAAAGAACATGGAATTGCCATATAGACTGCTTGCATGTCTAAAGAGACAGTGCTTGTATGCAGATATCCAGCCTAAAACATCAAAGACAATAAGACATTGTTGTTTTGCTTGTGTTTTATAAGCTACCTAAATAGCTTTCTTACATTTATGACCTGCTCATGATGATAATCTATTGGAGAAGTGTGTCCCACACCAAAGATCCGTCTAATCATCGCCGCTTTGGTTCTTGAAGTAGGTAGAAGTAGCAACAACAGCCTACTTGAAGAAAGTCTTGTCAATGAAAAAATACATTTCATGGCCTAACAATTCTGTCCATATAAACTGGCTGTGAGTGTGGAACATGCACTAACATGAACTAAACACTAACAGATTCAGTACTTACAAAATCTACCAGTCCAGCATATGAGTTTTGGGGTCTTTCAACTGGAATAAGAAAAGCTGGATTAATTACTACTCTATTATTTTGTAAGTGGTATCTGTTTTACCAAGCACTTGGAAACAAGGATAAACAATTTAACTAATACAAATAGTGGTGTAGGTCTTAGGACCCCCTCTCATGTTCAGCTGCTCGCCCTTATTCAGACCGTATGTCTAAAAACTAGTAGCTAGGATTTGCATGTGGCAGTTGGGTGGATGAATGGAGTGAGAGAAGGGGTGTGGCACAGCGTCCCTTTTCTAAAATGTTTCATGGCATTAATCCAAATGGAATTTTTCCAGCTCGTTGGTGCTTTGACTTCCCGGTTCAGTTCAAACCACAAGTTTCCAGTGCAGTGTCATTGCAAAATGTTGATTTTGTGGTCAATTCATTTTCTTTTAGTGAAGGTTAATGTGTGTTTGGGGTTATTAAGCAGCTTTCCATTGGCCTAGATAGATTTTACAAAAGCAATCCATCAACTGCATCAAAGCTGGGAACATAAGATTTATTCTTTTGCTTCTACACTCTTATAAGGTGTGTGTGAAAGGACTAATGTTAGCATTTCATACAGTTTTCTTCAATCGGTTATATCACTAGCTTTCAGACCTTAAAGAAGATGTTTCCCTTCACAAAGTCTGCGGCGTTTGTGGGTTGATTGTAACGATTATTTGTGGGTGACAGGGTCATTGTGTTCAAAGGATGGCTGGGGAAGCCATGCCTTGGTCTAATCATTCATATGGTCTACAGAGTATAGTGGCTCATTTGTAGCAAAATAATTAGGAATCCATAGGGAAGACATAATCTTACCTATGCTAAATAACCATCCTTTAAAATATAGTCTATTATATTGGGTTGGATTTTGACCATGGCATTTAGCCTATAGCCTAACTGGAAAACTTCAGGAAGTCCAATTTCAAGAGTGACTACTACTGTAATGTTTATGTAGCTATAAAGAATTAAACTTATTCTTCCTTAATAGCTACACCTCAAATGTGCGATCTGAAAAAGGTTAACTGCACCTACAGTCGCTTCCTCAGGAATCAATGCAAAAAAGCACAACCAAAACTACAAACCCTGAGGTATGGCCAGGCAGCAAACAAGTGATTATTTGGTTATAGAGTCTATGTGAAGGACACTGAATGGTTTTGATGCTTTAGACATAACACCTAGTAAGTGTGTACAGTCTTCCCATTTTGCTTTCACACACAATTAAGGACACATTCACTTAATCAGCACACACACACAAACACACACACACACACACACACACACTCTTTTCCTAATGGACGCAGATTTGGTAGAGGTTTACATATACAGATCAATCCCTGGTTCAAAAGAAACGCATGGGTTTGCAGGAATCTAATTATGTCATCCAAAAGTGGAATCAAAGGTTACAAATCATCAGTTCACATACACCTCTTTACCCATGATTGGATTTCTAGCCTCCAAAAATACCTAAAAATCTGTTTCAGTGGTGCTGCTAGTGGACGCAACATAAGTTACTGCTTTTTTGTTGTCTCATGCTCCCGCACACGTGCACACACGTGCACACACACACACACACACACACACACACACACACACACACACACACACACACAGACAGACAGATCCACTTCAGAGAGGTTCTACACCTGTATATAACCAGTAACATAATTAAATAATTAAAAGGAATGTGTTTATGCTACAAATCTGCACCCATCTAATTGTGAATATTCTCAAAGTGAATCACTTTGTTTAAATCACAGTCATTATTCCTACATCAACTCTCTAACTAAACTACAAGAAATTGGGTCCAGAATCAAATTATATTTTAGAGAACATCTATTCCAAACGGTACCCTATTCCCTAAATAGTGTGCTACTTTGGAGTCGTGAAAAATGTGCTTTGGTGATAAGTAACCCATTACATTGGGAACATGGTGCTACTTTTAATGGTCTCACAGGCAATAGACATTGATGTTGTTAAGCTGTTGAATCTCATTACAGTGTCATTTGTTTGTTCTTCATAAAGTTGTGCCCACAGTAAACTGAAAAACACTGCGCTAAGAAAGTCACACGCACGCAGATATTTATCAGTTTGGGGAGTATAGTCACAACAAATACAGGGTCTCCAGCTGAACCTTGGTGTAGACATAGACTCCCAAAACGTGTGCACTCACTACGGCGCCAACTTTCAGCCTGTACAGTTTTTTTTCCCTTTTCCTGCCCTCCAACATATTCCAGACATGCACTTACCTGCCCTGCTCAGCAACTACTCACAGCCCTCGCTGTAACCATTAAACTCTAGCCTCAAAGCCTCATTTCCTATGCTACACCCAAGGATATAAAATGATAATCAATGCAAACAACAAAGCTTCCAATGGAATATTTTTCAAATTTTGGTAAAGAATTTATGTGAAAGGTTGAATCTGTACATGAAGTAGAAATGTTCCTACAGAATAACTTAATGAAACTGTATGTGGTGTCAAAGTATCTACACACCATAATCAATTGTGCCCATCACTCAACCATAACACAGTTGTAACCACACATTTCAGCGAAGTTGGAAAAGGAAAGACTAATCTATCATTACTTCCATAACATAGTAGCCGAGGTGGACATGACAGATACCTACAGTATTTAGGTAATCACAGACGTTTCTTAATCAAACAGAACAGCTAGCTTATGCAAAGTACTCATTTTGTGACAACTATGACAGCAAGCTATATAGCCAGAATTAGAGAAAACAACAACTCATAACTAGTTCATTTTCAGACAAATATATATGTGGCTAGCCAATTTAAGAGTCCGGAGCAGCGTTCTGTTAGTTCTAATTTTATGCAAACAGCGGTTCCTTTTTTAAGGCAAGCCTTACACATATATTTTCATTAACACAGTCTAATGTGCGATTTGTCTGTTCCTGCACTTCTTTTATCCCAAGTCAAGCACTGGGATAAATAGGGGAAAAAACTGAAATATAGCTAGCTGAAAAACAGTGGTACAGTTTGAAACATAGGATTAGCTTTGTCAATGTATTACTGCTCATATCACATTATGCAATATGCTCACCACTCATTTTATATGATTATACGTCAACTTTGTGTATACTTTTTTGTATTCCTTTAAACTATTGCCTTTTAACACAAGGAGCACTATAATCATGCACATTTCTGATCATTTACTGTTTCTGATGGTTGCATGCAACACCCATTTCTGTAACTGACAGACTGGAGGAATACTTGTCAAACTTTGGTTTATGTGAACTTGTTGGCCTGCCAGTGTCAAGTGCATGTGAATTCTAATTAGGGGCATGTCTATGACTAGTATTTCTCACATGATCAGATAATTGCGAGTGTAATGCCAAGTTTGTAGAGTGTAGAGTGCAACCATGGGCTGCCAGTATGAAAAAGTATTTAAAGCAAACACTGTGCCAATAGTATCAATCAGTAATTGACATGATGGTGACTACTTCTTCTGTGATATAGCAACATAACAACAGATTGAAGAGTGGTGGGAGATACTTTAACTAACAAACGCATTTTTTATCTTCTCATTTTGGGCATGATGCATAAAATGTTGTTTTTATGGGTATAATAAATACGTTGAATAACGATCATGAATAAGTTAGCCATGAAAGTTTGACAACAGTTTTTTGACGAGATGAGGCCTGTGTTTGTACATATTTGACATTGTACACAATTTGTACACTTTTACAACCAGTGGCCAAAAAAGCCAGAAGTTAATCACACTCTTGGAACCAAAAACTTTTTGACAAAAATAATAGTTTTAGAGGCAGTATTTGTATCTATTTTATATGTATATCATTAACACAGCACAGAATGTATGACCAGCAAAATGACCTGGCATCATGCTTTCTTACACCATTGAGGTGAGCAGTAATTCTCTGGCAAGCCACAGTGTCATGTGGTGCCCACATACACTATACAGTACTGTACACTAATGACTCTTTCTGGATTAGAGTGAATTACATGAATTGTTATTGTTTGGCTCTCGTGATATTTGTTTGTTGAGACTTTAAATGAAGTGAATTGTAAAATAAAACATGATTTCTATAATAGTGAGATGGTATGGAGTGCTAAGTTGGTGGATACATAAAGGTATTATTAACCATTACAAAAAATGCAAATGCAGAGAACAGCAGGGTCTTGTCCACTTAGTACAAAGAAACATATAATGTTTGACTGGTTTGACTTGCTTATTCTAGTGTCTTTAAGCCTGAAAACATTTTATAGCACATTGATTGATTTAAGCCTGAAAACATTTTATAGCACACCGAGTGTTATTGAAATAAAGATGGTGACAGTTCACATGCTATGAAAAACAATACTTTCAATGTCATTTTTTTGGCTACCTGTGTGTTATCTGTGTGTCTAATGGCAGAAAAGCAATTGTCTGAAAGCATCGCGCCGGCTTCACTATAATCTACCCAGATCAACATAACTTTTATATGCATCGAACATCAAAATCTGTTCCTCACCTGTTTGCCCCTTTAGCCAAGGACACAGCAACTAACAATGGTACACACTAGATTCATGTTTTTCACTGCATTCCATATTGTATTGCAGACATGGAGAGAAATATAGGAATCTATATGGATAGATAGGCTGTACTACCTCATGGGTATCAGTAGCTTCTGGGCTGGACTGTTGCCAGCGACAGTGTGCGAATCCAGGCCATTCTAGCGTCTAGATTAGCCTTTATGTGCTATCCATGATTGCCTTGTGTTCCTCCTGGCTTCTTTTCTTTCCGTCTTTTTCACCGTCTCCTCACTTCACTCGTCGGCAAACCTGGGTGCCCAGCCAGGAGAACTGGTCCTGACAAGGTCCTGAGTCCTCTGTGGTACGTCTGTTTCTTCTCTGTATCCCCCCAAAAATGCAACAAAAAAGCTTGCTGTCTGTCTACTTACAATGTAGATCCCTCTTCAGGCTTCTGTTCTCCCTCTCCCCTTTCTTTTTTTCTCTCCGCTACCGTTGGTGAAGTGCACTCTCTCCCATTTTCTCTCTCCTTCCTCTCTCTCTGTCTTTCTCTAATAGTTTAGTGTTGCATTTCAACACCTGCTTATAGAAAGAGAGGGAGAGAAAAGTGAGTAAGCAGCCATCTGCATTACAGAAATCTGTCCTCAGTGTGTGTGAAAGTGTGTCTGTGTGTGCGCACATGCATGGCTCAGACTCTTTTCTGTAAACAAATGCACAGCAAAGGGATAGAAGGCAGGTAGGAGGAAAAAGGGGTGGGAAGCAGACTGTGTGTGTCTGTGTGTCCAATTAAGTTGCTAAGTATCCGTTTTGGGAAAGTATCAGCAAAGGCATGCTTGAACAACTTGACTTCTCACTCTTAGTCCCTAGTATTGGTACACACTTATCTCTCCTAATTAAACAGAAAAAGGGTAGAAAGGTCATCTCAGGCCAACCCTAAACTAAGAGAGATAAAACATTTTGACATTTTATCACAATAAATAGAACAAAATACATACCAGTGAAGTACTCTCTTGAACTAAAGTTGACTTTCTCAGATTTGATCTATCAGTTAACCAGAAATTATTATTATTATTTAACTGTCTTTAACTTTTGTGGGCATGTTGATTGCTACAGTTGATGCTATCATACTGTAAAAACGACTCTAAATAAAATCGTACAATCTGTCTTTTAAGGGAAACTGTAGAACACAACACATAACGCTGGGAAATCCCCCAAAAAATTTGCCTTGCAGAAGTGACAGTCATTTAATAGGATTGACTTACCACATTTTAGCCAGTTTTGTTACATTGACAAATAATTTGGTTCTTTTCTTTGTCCATAAATTAGGAATTATAATTTTTTACAATAATTAATTAAATCAATAACATGACTTGTCTCGTCCTCTTCCCATATCAACAAAACCTGAACAGTATTGGCTAGTCCAGGGTAGGGAGATAGTACTGAGTGTCTGAGGGTGTATGAGGAGATTACACCACAATACAAATGGATAGTCGGACTAGTAAACAAGTTTTAATGGGAAATATCTCAGGCACAACATAAACTTCAGATGCCTTTTGGTCATTTTATGCTAGTAGTACAGTAAAAATCTTACATGGCCCCTTAACATAATTGCATTTACATGATTGTATTAGTGCAGGCTGCAACCTTGTGTAAAATATTAGTTTTTCATTAAAATGGGATTTTTTTTAATTTAGCAGTGTTGGAAATTGAATCTGAATCTGTTCTTTCGAATACTTTGTAGAAATCCATATATAGCTCTGGAAAAAATTGAAGGATGTGTGAGGAACAGAAGGATTCAAATTAAGAGACCACTGCAAATTGAATGGTTTTGTTACTCACTCAGAACTTTTTTAACTTTTTTGGAAAGGTATGAAAAAGATGCAGTGGTCTCTTAATATTTTCCAGAGCTGTACATGTTTGACTGTAGGATGATTTGAAAAAGTTGCTTTTAGCATCCTGGGAACATTTCAAAAACTTTTTTAAATCATCGGTCCACAGGACTCTATGCAGATTTAGTCAGTGGAGTCAGGATATAATAGCAAATAAAAATTAAGGAGTTTTAGAAAGCAATATGAATCAAGACAATAACAGTAACTTAATACCAATGGGTGGTTTTATGTGATCTCACTCCTGCTTTGTTAGTGTGGTCTTAAAGGAAATTGGAGAACCATTAGTAGAACGTCTCTATAAAAAATAGCAGATTTTGAACAACTTTTGACAAGGCCCCAGAAGTACCTTATGTAGGCAATAGGGTGCAGTTTGAGACACGCTCAGTGTATGTGGGAGCCTGTGTCCACGTTGCATACCTGCCTCCTCTAGCTGACATGTACTAACGCACACTTCCTGCAGGCTGAATCGCAGAGGAACGCACTCACAGCAATCATAACAATCAAAAGATGAATGCTACAGCAGCAAGAGAGACAGAAATAGGAAGGTAGAGCAAGGGGGCAAGAGAGAACGAGAAGAGAGAGGGCGAAAGAGAAAAGAAGAGTTGCCGAAGGCCCTGGGAATAGTTTGGAAGGGTGCGGAAGGAGCAGAGGGAAAAGTGGGAGAGAAATCATTAGCAAAACACCTGTCTATCTCTGACTCCTAATAAATCATTGACGCTTCATCTCTGGATTTCTCTGTTTCTGAGGAGAGTCACATTTGCAAAGTTGTTATGAAATCAATATCTAGCCTAATACTAGGCTCATTATATCTAAGGATCTTAACCTAGTTAACTGGTCTGTAACCAGATTTGAAATACCTTCGCCTTGCAAAAGTATTCACACCCCTGACCAATTCTGACACTTTAATCAATTCAACGTCACACTGACTCTCAAAGTCAATAATTGTAAAGTGACATCGGTTTTATGTATGTATGAAGAAAAAAGAATGAAGTATTTTGGTTTCTGCAAAAGTATCAGTTACACACACAACAATCACACTACAGAAACACACAGCAACCTTATCATTGGCCTATGCCTTTGAACCATTAACGTTGCAGTCATATTTTATGGATTAAAAACCCCACTGTTTAAGGATCATTTGAAAGGTTCAGAAAGGAAAATCAAGACCAAAGAGCTTTCCACAGAAATTACTGATGGAAGGAATACAGATTCATAGATTCTAAAAAAAGGTTAAAAAAAATGATATTCAGTTGTTTGGATATCCCAATGAGGACAATTTGATCAATAATCAAGTGGAAGCCCCAGCAATGCTGAGAAAAGATTGTCCTTCAAAATAGAGCCCTCAAACAAGGCCTACAAATTTCAGTGGCTGCGAGTAGTGTAATGATTAATTTCATGAGCACTGCATTAAACAGCCATGGTCTGGAGGGTGGCTTGAAAGAAGCAGTTATTTCAAAAGTACCATCTGAAATCATCAGTGATCTAGCGGCGATGCGGAGTAAGGTTTTGTGGTCGGATGAGACAAAGACATTTATGGTGCTGTGTGGCAAAAATCCAACACTGCCTCAATCTTACACAACACAATTTCAAAAGTGTAGTAGTGGCCGCATCATACTGTTAGGATGCTTCTCAATAGCAAGGATTGATGTCGCCTTATAAAAATTTATATTTGAGTGTCAGCGGTTAAAAGAAATCAGTGTCAATAATTTTTTTATTTACTGAAATTACACATTTGGTCAAGGATTTGAATATTTTTGCATACTACAAAATTTGCCTTGTGACCTCGGTTAGCCAGTCCAAGCATTTCATTGTTTGCCAATCTAAAATGATGGCCTGCGCATATCTTTTTATTCAAGTCGTGGTTTCTAGGGAAATGGAGTGAGGCAGTGGATCCTGAATATGTTCGTCTGTGTAGTAGAGATGGACAACTCCACTTCACGGGGGATGGAGTTGTCACATCACTAGCGAAAAGCTGAATAAACAAGTCAGTATATCTGTATCTGGAAATGATAAAGTTAAAGTAGTCTTTGTCAGGGGCTAGTGTATGAAACACATTTGACAGTAAATGGATCATCTTTAACCAATCAGGTAACAGAAGCCAAGTAGTACTTTGAAAAGTCTTAAGATACCTGAGGAAATTAAAACTAATATTATCAACCTAGCGGACAGTATCCAAATTGTGATATGCAATTCCTACAATTATATCCTATCCTATTTTTTGTAGAATAGGCTATCCATTTGGAAATTCGAGGAACCTGTCTTTAATACAAGCAATTATCGTGTAAAATTATTTTATTTTACTTAGTAATTACTCATTTAATTACTCAACTATAGCCTGCTTCAAACACAGGTGCATGTAAAAAGCACACACTGCCAGGCAGGCTAAATTTCTACACACAGTGTCTTAACTTTTTCAATTCAACAAACAAAAGGGAAGCACTGGATAGAGATTTTAAAGTTGTGCGCAGTTGTGGGAGATATAATTATATTGCTGCTGAACTGAGGCTTACAGAATTACCAGCTTCTTTTTTGTATGACACATTTCCAGTCTTTTGTTAACCCCGCCACACCTCCAGTCTCACCTGGCCTCCTTGGAGTGACATTCTAGGCCTGGTTCAAGAGGCTACCCAACCCACATTTTTTAAACATGTTGCTGGCAAATTCAAAATAAACATATATTTTTCAAAAAACAATAACTTTTCTCTGGCTCACCATCTGAAATGTTGTGTTTCTATGTTTAATTTAGTATAGGTATTAAATGATTTGCATTCTGTTTATATTAGCATTTTACGCAGCATCTCAACTGGGAAAACCGGGTTATACATTCCTTTGTAAAATTGTGGACAGTAATAATATAAACACAGAACGGTTGGTTTTAATACCAATGTTAAATATTGACAGTTTTGTTATTTATAAAACCAATTTACAATACTTTTACTGTCCAAATTCAACACCAGTTTGAAGCACCATATTACATTTTCACCCTTTGATATCCCAAAACATAAACAAATATATTATCCTTTATAATAAGATGTATGTGTTTCCAAAGAGAGGATAGTATATATTTATGTATAAATGTTCAGTAAAGAAGTTTATTACAATTTTTTTAAAATAAAATATTATCCATGGAAACAAATCATGTCATCAAATTGCCCACACACCAGTACATACTGTACATAGGATTTACATAATGCTTTACCTTTGTAAAGTAATACCAGAAATAAAACAACAGCAGAACAAAAAAAGCAAAATAAAAACATATAGTGCCATGTAATACATGAGACACTTAGTTCAATTTGTGTTATCCAAAAGTATATTGTTTTTGTACATTTGTTATTATATATGTATATAAATTTACATACACACAGTGTACAGCTTTTCGAAAAAGTATTCACCCCTTGACATTTTGTATTACATCATCAATTAAAAATGATTTGATCAGAAGTTGACTTTTTGTCATTCAAAAACATTTTTATTTTTGACTTACACTTTATTTTGATCATGTATAGAAATCTTGATTAAATCAATTCTGACTTCATGTTGTAACACAATAACATGTGGAGAGGTCCAAGCCGAGGAGAATACTTTTGAGAGCCACTGTATACACACTGCAGTCCATAAGTATTTGGACAGTGACTAGATTTGTTGTTTTGTCTCTGAAATGAAACGATGACTAAGAAGTAGAACTGAAGGCAGTCAGCTTCAAATGAAAGGTATTTACATGCATAAACTGTGAACTGTAGAGGACTTACAGTCCTTTTATATACATAGTCCCCTCAAATTAAAGCTGACAATGTGCACTTTAACCTCTTAGTCATTGCTTTATTGCAAATGCAATGTGATGGAGTACAGGGCCATAAGAACCAAACTTGCATCACTATAGAAAAAGCACTAACGGACTGCACTATATATAAACATAAATACATACAAACATACATAAAAACATTCAATACATGCAGGTTTTAGTGTGATTGTGAATTAGCATACAATAGATTAATCCCATTATAGTTTTCTTTACAATACAAAACACAGGTTAACATAAACAATATAAAGTACAGATAGATATAAAAACAAATGTAAAAACTACTTCATTTTCAAACTACACAATCAAAAGTTGTATTTGATCCTATTGTCCAGCAATGTCCAACATTCATAATAACAATACCCACTTAAATCTAGATACTTCTCCTTTCTTCAACCAAATATTGACAACCATTTTCTATATTTAACATAACACAAATGTAAATTTTTCTGGAACAGTATTGTGGAAATGTTCTTAGATCCAGTGTGAATCTAAGAAAATATTTAAACACTGTTTAGAAAAACAAAGGGATGAATACCAAAGAAATATGAAAAAAGGTATGGAAAAGTACAATAGAGGACATGTTTCCTCTGGCATGAGGTGGTGAGACTTATCTGCAAAAGATCTAGGCTGCTATGTTGACATACATTTGTGACATTTCTTACCTGAGATGCAAAGTGCTAGGGTGGCAGCTTCCCATGCCTACAGAAACACTGGAAAACATGCAAGAGCAAGTGGCACTAAAATACTGAATTTTAGACTGAGAAAAATTAATCGATAATGAAAAGCACCCTTGATAAATATGAGTACAAATCAAAATACTTTTAGGATACTGTGAATGAGGAAGACGTAAAACGGTGCATCCACACAGACAAGGTTCCTGAGTTAATTAAACAATTAACAACTCTACTTGGTTGGGCTCATGTATATAAATCCTGGGAAAGCAAGCAGTGCCGATTACTTTGAAGACCATGGCGAGCCAAAGACATCTCAGCCAAATAGAAAAAGGGTTGAGGGTTAAGCTATATTTAGTATGCACATTAGTGATGAAGATTGCTCAGATTAATGAGATTTCACAATTCGCCATAGCCGGCCCTTTTAAAAGCATTTTAAAACTAGGCTCAGTGCCATTATATGTGCAAGTTACAGAGTTAAAAAAGGATAACAATTTTGACCCCTGTCTGTTATGACCCCCGTTACTTTTTAAACAAACACTTTCTCTTAGCAATAATATTAGTATAAACGTGCTTAAAATTGCTTACAATATGGCTCAAGTGTTGGTATTATTTATAATGTTTTGTTGTTGTTCATCTTTATCAAAGGTGATGATCATTTCGGATTTGATGTTTTATGTCTTGTACTCTAACTTAAGCTTCGATCTGTATTATGGCTTGTTAGAAGCCCAATTCATTACCAAAGATTTCACTGTAAATCTTTCCAGAGAGGCCAGCAGCAGTATAAGGCCACATTAAAGTGTGGTGCTTTATTTGGTACAAAAAGGGTCTAAGGCCATAATATCCAATAAAGGTCATGAAAAAGGCCACATGATTTTTAAGAGAAATGGGTAAAGCTGAAAGCAGGGTAGAAAAATTGTGAGATCCAACTTGTAGCCACAACATTTTGAACTAAACTACCATTCAAAAGTTTGAGGTCCCTTAGAAATCTCCTTGGATTTGAAAGAAACCATTTCCAGAAACCCCCCCAGAAATGTCCATTAAAATAACATCAAATTGATCAGAACTACAGTCTAGACATTGGGAATGGTTGAAAATGACCACTGTAGCTGGAAACGGATGATTTTTAATGCAATATCTATAGAGGGGTACAGAGGCCCGTTATCAGAAACCATCAGTCCTGTGTTCCAATGGCCCGTTATGTTTGTTTAACCAAGTTTATCATTTTAAATGGTTAACTGAACATTAGAAAACCGTTTTGCAATTATGTTAGCACAGCTGAAAACTGTGGCGCTCATTATAGAAGCACTAAAACCGGCCTTGTTTAGAGTAGTTGAGTATCTGGAGCATCAGCAATTGTGGGTTCCATTACAGACTCAAAATGGACAGACACAAAGAACTTTCTTCAGAAACGTATCAGTCTATTCTTGTTTTGAGAAATGAAGACAATTCCATGCATGAAATTGCCAAGAAACTGAAGATCTCAAAAATTGCGGTGGGCTACGCCCTTCCCAGAATAGTAGGAGGTCCCGGCACATTTATGTTTTCATAACTTTTTAACGATAGTGTACTCACATTCATTCATTAAGTTCTTGTTATTGGTGCAGCCCCAAAGCTTCCCAGAGTGAAACCGATGATGATTTAATATGAAGATAGGTAATAACTGGATACGCCCAAATGTTTCTTTAATCAGGCAGGACTAATCGGTCTGCTTATTGCCTCCATACCATAGAGGACTCGCCCCAAAGCGAAGAAATGTTTAGAATTTGAGGCTATAATAGGGAATGTTTATTTCTCTTTACTTG
Organism: Esox niger; assembly: GCA_016801105.1. Lineage (NCBI taxonomy): Eukaryota > Metazoa > Chordata > Actinopteri > Esociformes > Esocidae > Esox > Esox niger. The sequence goes on along the minus strand of JACXGJ010002060.1, from coordinate 52,275 downwards.
TTTGGCTCAAATGTTTGGCACACCTGCACAGTGATAATTGCAAAATAAAAATTGGCAAACGGGGTGCATCGTCTTTTTTGGGGGTGATGATTACGTGTTGACTTATAATTTATTGGTCATTTATCATTAGAAGTGTGCACCCGTTGATCATTTTAGCAGACTGTATTTAAGGTATCGAAATAGAAACTTAATAGGCAATGAAATGGAATTGGGCCTATGAATATGACTGACTGTCACTACCGTTGCTGAAAGAAAAAAATCCTACAGGACACACTGAAACATTGACATGCACTACATATTGACCAGGCAACTCTCAACATCTAAAGTGCAATGACAGAATACCCACTCAATATCAGTGACTATTACGCAAAAGATAAGTCTATATTATGTAAGTCTTAACTAATTTGCTCCCATTTGTGCTTAAATTACAAAGCAGCACTGAACATGAACTTCACACACAACCCCAATTAACCTATGAGTATCCTCAAACAAACTGACCAACATCCTGGTCAAACATCCTGGTCAAAACCCAACAACAATGTGCAATCTTGCATTTGAAATCAATTATTTCGCCCCTATTATCCTTCTTGTTGACAATGTATCAATGCTAGGTTAGCCTATTCCAATAATGATATTGACCTGCCAAATCATGTCAATAAGTGGAAAACCCAATGGTAAACCAAAATGTCCGACAAAGGCTATAGATGTAACTGTAACAGTCCAAGTGTTAGAAGACATCCCTCAAAGTCTTTAAAAGCTGTGCACTGGAGTGTACAGTTAGGTTTTGAGGTATTTGTTAAAACAATTCTGGAAACGAAAGTTTGTCTGAGTTCATTGAGAGAGGGGCAATGTACATTTGACTATAGATTGATTATAATACATTGTAAGTGAAGACAAAGCTGTAAATACACTGTAAATGCTTTGTAGAGGATAAGGTTCAAACCGAAATCTTAAATCTTAGGTGAGTTTAGTTTATTTTTTCTGGAATATACTATTCAAAGGAATGGTGCTTGGGGATGGATAACACTGTCAAAATGACCACTGTACCTTAAATATCACATATTGCTTCAAGCCATAAATTGCCAAATCCACCAAAAGGGGAAAAATGCATCTAAAAGTATTTTCAAGAACATTTCCTATCATTGAGTACAAATACTTCCAGAAAGCAGCAGATTATCAAGCAAAGTGAATGCACCTCTGTTATCATACAACCTCTCAATCTAGATCAAAGAGGGAACTTCCAGCCCTAACTGTTATCTCAACGACATGAGGAATGTCAAGCAGAATTTACATGCATTTGTGCAAGGCTGAGATTTAAACTGCCATTTGTCCACAACTTCCTGTGATTTAATGACCCCTTGTATACTAAAAGGATACAATTTATAATGTACTCAAAACAAAGAGCGTACCTCTAGCTATATGGCTGTTATCATAATTACCGTATATGTAACGTGCTTGAGGCGTATTCCGGTGAAAATTAGTCAACTATTAAAATTCAATCCAGTAATTGAAAACTGAACCATCAGGTTATAATGATCCATTTGCTATCTACTTCCATAATGGACCACATTTGAATGTGACTGATAGGAATGGCAGTAGCTTGTTGTCAAATCTGTCCATCCACCTGACCCTCTATATGTCCATCAGCACCAGGGCTCTCTCTGGGCACGTCCTCTGGCCAGACTATCGCTCCTCTGCCACGCACTCCTCATCAAAGCCAAGGCCTCGCCACAACGCTTTTGCACAGATGGCTCCGACACCGTCCTTCGAGGCAAACACACCTGGAACAGGAAGTGTGAGAGTGGAAGACTTACACGGAAATGATGAGGATTTATTATTCTCACGTCAAATTCTTTCCTGGCACATCTCAAATCCTTTCCTCTTCCATCAGTTGTTCCCTTACCTGGAAAATGTCTGTCCAGGCACACTCTAGCCCCTCCAACAGGCGATCTCTCTCATCACAGCTGCTGAAGTACAGTACCCAGGGCGGTAAGAACCTTGCCCGGTCAACTGCAAACTCCTTTACAATGACAGAGCAAGAGGCAGAGCGAATGTAAGAAAAGATAAAAAGTTAAATTACAATGCCTGTCAATGACTTGTTACTTTCCCCTCAATGAAAAATGACCTGGCTGAATTCAGAAGACAAGAAAACAGGGAGCATTCTTTTTAATTTAAGAGTGCTCATCTGGTTAAACCTTGACACTTGTGGAAATTAGACAATATCAGTGGGCTACTGAAATCTTTCTTTCTTAGAGAAGAAATATAAGACGTACATTATAACCACTCAGTAACAAAAAAATATGCATGGGAAATATGGAGTGGGTGCAACATAAGACGAAACAAGAACAAGGGTTTGGGTGAGGCTAGCTGGTGTCCTGCCAGTGGTCACACACCTCTATCCTAATATCAATGCACTGACAGAAAAAACATATCGAGTTCACATAGCTATTCTCTAGAGACTGAAGAAAGCAGATCTGTCGTTTTTGTAATAAACACAGCGTTGCTCTTAACTGTAATTGCACCTACAAGTCATTAAGGGTAAGTGGCTCGCTCAACCTTGGGTACTCAGGGATTTGATCCAGCAACATGGCATTTTTTACTGGCCCAACACTCTATGCCCTGAGTCAATAGTTCTCAACCTTGATTCTAGAGATACAGAGTACTTCTTAGTTTGGTAGATCACCACATTCACTCTGCCCCAGGTCTAATCAGTGCCTTAGAGGTTTGGAATGAAAAACAGCAGTACTACTATGGGTCCAGAGTACTGGGGTTGACAAACACAGATCTAATCCCAAAATCTGCACAATGGCCATCTGATCTCATTTACAGTTGCAGCTTTTAGGCCAGCACATTGAGATGTAAGATACTGAATGCATCAGAAAAGTAAAATAATCAAAATGTTTGTATACACTGGGAAGGAAACGGAACGAGTGCCATCAACACCAATGTCAAAACTTTCATGACCTGGGAGGTCAAAGACCTTCAGTGTTTGGTGCTTTCATTGAGATGGACAATACTTAGCAGGGATCACTTTGTGAGTACTCGACAAAAGACAGTCCTACAATTCCATGGCTCTGTCCAAACCTTTATCATCCTTTGTTTTTCCTTCCCCATAGAACTTTCAAGATCTACTTTTGTAATATTATTAATTCATCACCATTTTCATCTGCAAATAACATCCTTTCCTGTTCAATGTTTCTTTGATTTCATTTGCTAGCCATAGCAAATCATATGCTGATTAAACACCATAGGTTGAGAAAGACAAAATCGTGAATGTAACAATCAATATTTTACCGTATACAGTAAGTATATTTCTATTGGCTAATAACATGAATATTTTGGATTTGAAAAAACCTCAGTGTATGGATGTTATAATAACACAACGCTGAAAAGTAGCAATAAATGATATTCTCAAGCATTAAATAAAGAGGTACATAAGTTCCTCCGATTATGAAAATCTATCTGGACATTAAGCCCGGCTAGTACAAGCTTTAATTTATGCAAAATTATTATTTGTTAAACTACAATTTCAGTAAGACATTTTACACGTTTGTTGATTACATCTTTTTAATTGTTGATTTCTAGTCCCTAGCAAAATGTTGCTTTTATGGAAACTTGAAACCGACGAAGCACAGATTAACATTCCCACCCACCACAGGCACCATTTTATGTAAGAAATATAATAACTTATGAAATGCAACTGGTTTACATTACCATTTTTAGAATTCTTATCCAAACTACATTAACATATTTTGTGCTTTATTAGGTTTTAGTCAAATAAGAATATGGAATTCCAGACCAAAATGCAAAATGTCTTTAAAATAGTGCACTGCGATATAAACTCTGAAAAAAAGTCAAGAATGGATAGCACCTAAGTGTTGAGCCTGTAAATCATTTTATAATGAAAATGTGAAGTGCACATTTGGACAGGTGTGCAATTTGTATGACATCTACGCCATATTTATTATACATTATGTCAAACAGAACATATGCCAAAGTAACACAACACTGGCAAATGGTCCTCACGCTTACAAAAGTTGACACCTGAGCTCTGATGTCTAAAGCATACACACATCGGCACTAACTGACCAAGCCAGTTTTTCTCCCAGAATTCATGATATTCAATTTCATCAAAGTCCCTGCTTTGTTGCAGCAACTCCCTACAGATGCGTCCTCCGAAGCATATCTGACATCGTTCTCATTCTTATGTGGCTTACTCTACCAGGACTCACTAAAGCTTGACAAGGCAAGACAACCACATTCAGTAACTAATTCTAAATCAAGATGGTGATGGCCAATGGCAGCACCTTCAAAGGGCTAATTTGCAAGCAAAATTCAAACCCTTGCAATACGATGATGTAGATTACGAAGCACTGAGTTCACTGTGGCACAATTTAGGCGTAAAAAATCATTTTCAATGTATTTAAGGCCTGGAGTGTAACGGGTTACAGGATTATATGTTCATATTTACACAAGGCGTTTATAAGGCATGTTCTATGGTATAAATTCAAAGAGGAACAAGGACTAAAGGTAAGATCACTCACAACAATGCAGTACTCCTTGTTGTTGTCCAGGCTGACTGCTGTGACGTCAGAGAGCTCAACTTCGCCCAGTGAGCGGAAGAAGCTGGTCTGACAGTCCTGGTGGCATGTCAGCAGCTTCCTGTCCGTCACCACCAGACAACAGGGTATACATGGTGTGGGGGCTACACCCTGGGGTATAACCTGTAGACAGAGGAAGTGTTAGAGCGGGCACTAAAACTGTCATGTCCGCTTAAAACAACAAAGATGTTACTTAAAAAAAACACTGGTAGGTGCTGGTGAAATGTAGCAAAACGCCTCAATTGACACTATGAATGCTTTTATACATAACTTTCATGATAAAATAGAAACTTACCTTAGCTATGCCTGGGCACATTTTTGGTATTAAATTACACCCAAATCGAATTTAGTAGATACAGAACTACACTGAATAAAATTATAAACGCAACACTTGTTTGTGCCCCCATTTATCATGAACTGAACTCTACGGTGGGGAAATTTGCATGGATAGCCATGCCTACACAATTTGCCAAAGTGGCTGCAATTGGTCCTAAGGCTTAGAGTGCATAAGGCTTTGAATCACATTGCGTTGTAAATGGAAAACCTGAACTCTGACTTCATGTTGCTGTACTGGATTGGAATTTACGCAACGTATCGTTGTTTATGTACTTTAGAGCTAAAATGTATTCAAACTAACCTCAACCCAAGTTTGTGAGACTGGGAATCGCATGATGTGGGAGAATTCCTGACAACATAAGATTTTAATGTAGATGTAACATAGGTTTGTAATCAAGTAGGGTCTGCTTTTGCTCTCCGTGCCAATAGCCTGGCAAAATCAGCGTAGTCAGCCGTACCAATCCTTTCTTCACCAGGATTTTAACAGGCTTATCAGCCAAAGCTGGGTTTTACATGTAGGATGTGGGTGATGTATGTGTCTCTGCACATGGGCGTGCATACAAACCATCAATGAGGCAATATTTTATTTCCAGTTCATCAGACCATAGCTCCGGTTCCAAGACGTTATAACAATAATTAGGGAAGTTTAAATGTAGCCCAGCAGAGTTGGAATTTTACAAACTGACAATAGCATATACCAGGCTTTACATTTGAGATGTGTTTCTTCCTGGTTCATGTAGAATTTATTTGCGCAAAACACATTATTCCTGGGGTATAATGCTTTCCTTCGAATCTCCAGTGCATGTTGGGAGAAGTTGCGTCAATTGTTGGTTATAACTAGGGTTGTAACTACGGATCGGATATGACAAGGCCGGTACGTGCAGCACGCACAGTTGTCCTCACCCCTTTAGAAACAGACTGACAGAGCACCAGCATCCAGTCGGCCATGTCTCCCTCATTGTCGGCGCTCAACTCCAGAGGAGGACGCTCGGTCAGGATCACCTGAAAGGCATGTGCCCGCTCTGTGCTGTTGGATCGCCGGCAACCTCCACAGTGTTCACCCCTGAGGCAGAGACGGAAGGACAAGGATGATCGACCAAAGAAAATATGAAATCTACAACAGCCTGCCATTTCTGTTAAATAAAAGCGAAACAAACCCAATGCAGGCCTTACCCCATAGTGATGGACATCAGTGGTGTTCCGTTAGTCTTCTCTGTATACAGGTACAGAATCCCATTGCTACAAAATAAATCCACAGAAATGTATATATCCTTGCTTTGATGATACACACAAAGAGCTCTTCATGTTATAGGCTCATTTGAAATGTGTGATTTTATTATATTTTGACATTATTTATTTCAGCGGCATCAAAATCAGAAACAAATATTTGCATCCAAGATTTAATACTTGTTAAAAGCATGTGTACAACAAAGTTAGATAAGCAGCTATGCTGCCTGGAAGAGGAGAAGGTCTAGTTAGCTTGTAAAGGGGGTGCAAACATGCTGATTCACAAACACAACTAATGCAAGCTTCCACTGATCTAGGCACTGTCTAAAACTTAGGTGCGGCGAGAGAGGCCTGGAGATCCAGATTATAAACCTTGCTCATGGAGAGACGTCAGTAGAATAGCCACTCCATGGAAGTTTCACTACTGTCCCGAGCTTTGTCAACTTAGACATGATGGCATTGAATGTGGTTTGGGGGAGCCCCAGAGTCTTAGAGGCAGATTTGCATCAACAAATGTTTTCAGGAGCCGTTCAGAAATGTTTTTTGAATCCATGTGCTGACAACTTCAATCACATGACAAGGGACAATGTTAGTCAGATAAACAGGGCGTTTGGAAAGTATTTAGAACCTTCACTTTTTCCACATTTGATAACTTATTCTAAAATGGATTCAATAATTGTCCCCCCGCATCAGTCTATGCACAGTACCTCCCAGAAGGAACCTTCAACCAATCAGGCCTTTAGCGGAAATGGCCAGACAGAGGCCACTCCCCAGTGAAAGGCACATAACAGCCCTGTTGGAGTTAATAGGATTCTTAGACCACAAAACAACATTCTCAGGTCTGATAAAACCAGGATTGAACTCTGTCTGGTGAGTGGCAGACAAGAATCCGATCAAACATCTCTGAAGAGACCTAAATACAGCTGTGTAGATATATTCCCCATCCAACCAGGCATAACAAAAGATTGGAGGAACTCCCCAAATTCAGAAAACTAGCTTGTAATGTCATCACCAAGAGGACTCAAGACTAAACACTGTACCGGTGGCAGGTAACCACACATACCTCAGCACGAGGTAACCATACATACCTCAGCACGAGGTAACCATACATACCTCAGCACGAGGTAACCATACATACCTCAGCACGAGGTAACCATACATACCTCAGCACGAGGTAACCATACATACCTCAGCACGAGGTAACCATACATACCTCAGCACGAGGTAACCATACATACCTCAGCACGAGGTAACCATACATACCTCAACACGAGGTAACCATACATACCTCAGCACGACGTAACCATACATACCGCAGCACGAGGTAACCATACATACCTCAGTATGAGGTAACAGCTCTTCCAAAGCTCTTTGCCAAGGTAGTTGGTCCCCGCTCTGTAGAATAGTGAGCCCTCTTTGGTGTTGGAGGTGTCTGCATTCCCCACCAGGGCTGTTGGGGGGGTTAGGGTCACTTCCATAGGGTCCTCCCAGTGGACCAAAGAATACAAATGGATGACCACTTCAGACACCTACAGGGAAAGGATATACACATGTATCACTTGCATATAACTCAATGCTCATATACCATTTATAGTAAAATATACAACTGAGTTGGTCTTTGTTCTTATTATGGCTCTGCATAGCTATGCCTATTAATGATCATTTCCTGATCTGCTATTCTGCCATTTTCTGCCTCAGACAGTAACTTTAGAAAACAAGACAAAAGACTTGGTGTAGGCCTATTAATTATTTGAATTTCCACTTGATGAAGCTGTCATTCAGCCCTAAATTCAACAGGTAAATAAAACGCTTAAGGCCGTGGCACACTGCAGTGCTTGCAGACCAATGTGTGTGCGCAAAAACAGATGTCTACACAGCGTTACCTGGCAAGAGAAGTGTCAGTGAGAAAGCATTAATTGCCAATCGGCACTAAGAGATAATTGCTCCCATATCTGAGCACAAACCAAGCAGCTATTTGGGCACAACCCATTAAACGTATAAAAAACGTATATTTCAATCACTAAATATTTTTTTGAAAAAGCTGTTGCTGTCACAGTAATTCACCGCCTTACTGAAGACAAATAAAATCAAACAAATATCCCAGTCATGTTTGAAACTCAATCAGAGTACTGAAGCTACAATCATGAAGGTTGGAAATGACCACTTAATGGCTTCAGAAAAGGGGCTTTGGACCACATTATTTTGGTGGGATTGGAAACCCACATTGGACGAGTGCCTGCCTGGTTTTGATCTGACCTGTTGAAGATCTGTTGATGGCCAGTTGGATCAACAAAGAATCGTGATGGTTGTCAACGGTTGATCAGTGTTACTCTGGACCCCATTTTGCTTAAAACCTTTCAAAAGGTTTATACCCATTTCTGTATCATGGCAAAATCAGGTTTGTCTATGTAGGAATTTGTTCTGCCAGTCATATCTATAAAGACACAAGACCTTTGTAGTGTATCTCAAACTCTGTTTATAAACAGCTAGAGGCAGGCCTTCTACAGAGCTCACTCTTTGTGAAATGATCTGCCTGAATTATGTGGGAAATGCAAATGGTGCTTCATATCATATGAAGCTTTTCACCATAACAATTTAAGTGGGTTAACAACAATATGGGAAACCAACAATATATATGGATGTATTCAGATCTAGCTAAGTAAAAAAGTGAACGTTTGCGTTCCTAACCTCACAGTGGGACTCCTGGGAAACAAACTTGGTGAGGGCCAGTTTCTCCATGGTGGCATCAGTAAGCACAGAGGGGTAGGGTGGCTCCCTGCACCCTTTCACCATTGCAGACTTCAGGGCTGCCAAAAACCAGCTGGGAAAGAGATAGAAAAAAAAGAGAATGGTTAGTTAATAGTGAAATGCCAAGAGTACACCAAGCTCTCATTTTGTCAAAGGGTGGATACTTTGAACAACCCTAAAATATACATCTATTTGGATTTGTTTAACACTGTTACTGTTACTAAATGATTCCATATGGGTCTTTCCATAATTCTGATTCTTCTCTACTACTCTAAAATCTCCACATTTTGCATCATAGTTTGATTTATAATTTATTTGATCAATCAGGGAGAAGGAGCAGAGCAGGAGGTACTCACACAGTCAGGGAGAAGGAGCAGGATGTACTCACACAGTCAGGGAGAAGGAGCAGATCAGGAAGTACTCACACAGTTAGGTAGAAGGAGCAGATCAGGAGGTACTCACACAGTCAGGGAGGAGCAGGAGGTACTCACACAGTCAGGGAGGAGCAGGATGTACTCACACAGTCAAGGAGAAGAAGCAGATCAGGAGGTACTCACACAGTTAGGTAGAAGGAGCAGAAGGTACTCACACGGTCAGGGAGGAGTCAGCCGTGTCCAGGAGGAACTGCCGTCTTCTGTTGGTGCAAACCAGCATGACTGTCTGCTGGTCCAAGCCCACCTGAGAGACCGACCAGGAAAATAGGACAGCTCAGTGAACTACACACTGACAAACTATTCCAGCCGGTCTTCTATTAAATTGTTAGGTGGTGGTAAATAATACATTTCATTAAACGTACTGTGAAAATAAATTAGTGTTGTGTTCACAGGTGCTTTGATTTCTGTCACAACTAGACAGCACCAAGAAAGAAAAAAAGTGGGATAAAAAACAGAAAATGGCCTGAACAGAATTATTTCCATCCTTCTGGAGAGTAAGTTGCAGGTGCCTATAGGGTATAAATTACCTATCAACAGAGTTTAAGAAAGGGAGAACTGAACCTTCTGCTCTCTCAATGTCAAGAACCGTCTAAAGATGTCAAAAACAAAAAAATCCTCACACAGACATTTCCAATGCACCACTACCAGGTCCTTGGAAATTCCTGACAGCAAATTCTGTAGTATGATCAAACATTTTACAGCGCCCTGAACTCCGGTCAACTGCCCAAGACATATCCGGAAGGTAGTCGACATCCGATGTCATACAAAGTTGGTTTTAGTGGTTGTCATCAGGGATACACTGACATAACGGCAATCTCGTATAGGCAGAAATGTAATGTTTGTTAACTGCTTTAAATTCGGCCAATTATTTCAGACCAATGCTTTTTGGAAATAGTTGTAAAAGATGCTCTAGTATTTTTTGTAAAAATTATTGGTTTTGCTCAAGTCGTATAATATTTTTATCTAAAAACGTAGCAACTACTTTTACAGTACCAGTCAAATATTTTGACACACCTAGGCATTCATGGGTCTATTGTTTTACTATTTTCCACAGAATAATAACGTATAAATCAAAACTACGAAATAACAAGTCATAAACACATAGAAACCAAAAAAGTGTTCAACCGATCAAAATAAATCATTATGGTAGATTCTATATAGTAGCCACCCATTGTCTTGATTGCTTTGAACACTTTGCATTCTATCCACTGGATTCACGAGGTGGTCACCAGGAATGATTACTCAAAAGTCTTGAAGGCGTTCCAACATATGCTTGAGCACCCTACACAACCCTGAACCCACAACACTAAATCTAAACCTTGACGTGAAAAACAAAGAGTAACCTGCAGAAAGAAACTGCCAGTCACAGTGAATACAGACAGTAAACAACATATTCCAGCAGTCTATACTCACAGATACATAGTCCAACTCATTGTAAGAGATGGCGTCCTCTACTGTATAGGGCTTTTCCGCTGCACCTGAACATTTGAGAAAGACAGAGCATTAATATGAGCCTAATCAGGTCAGAGAGAGAGGGAGAGAAGGTGCTAACCTTTTCTCAACAGGTAGATGTAACAGTCAGTCAGGAGCAGGTAGAGAGGCTGTAGGTCCCCCTCCATGTGACCCGTGCTCATCCTCACCATCTGGGAACAGAAAGAATTCAACATCTAGGACGGCCCGCTTCATATGTATGTTTGTAATAGGGCCAACAAAATGCATGCACCCACCCAATAATAGCAACTGCAAAGCCTAATAATCTGACTTGTTATACACCAACACATAAGAAACATCTGAAATGTATGTATACACGCAGATGAATTCAGATGTTGGTGCAATTTGTTGAAGGAGCAATAATTCAAATATTGCACTGTACTATCAGCACGTCCATAATAAATTCGCAGTAGATGACAACAGTGTTTCACAATACCGATTCACCAGAAATGACTTGGTGTAAAGATGCATCCGAAAATGCAGACTACAAGCTGGACCTGTCCAAAAACAAAAAAAATAATGGCGACCTTACTCACTGTACATACTCTTAGTAGATTCACGGCATCCAATGCATCCTTGACCACATCCTGATCCGGTCAGCTAGATTTGAAAATAATCAGATAACAATCAGGGCAGTTTTTCTCACCTTAAAGAGCTGCTCCTCGTTCTCTCTGAAGACATGAATCATGAGTAGCAGCAGGTGATTGTTGTCCACCCTGAAACCACCACACAGAATCAGCACAGCAAGGTAGCTGTAGATGGGTCATAGTCGTTCATTCACCTCCATTACATTTGATTTTGTTTTCAGTTTGTGCAAAAGAAAAAGAAGCATGTATTTGTGGGCAATGAAAAAAGGCAGTGGCCTCAGTAGGGGATAGAAATAAAATCTTCTTCTGGCACTAACTTCTAAAGGTGTGGATGAGAAATAAAACCATTACAATGAAGTAAACGTTACTCAGAAGTCAGCTTTTTTTGCAAGGGACAACACTTTTTATACACTACCCCTTTACCTCAAAATAATTGGCTTCACAGGTGTTTCTGGTTAGTTATGTTTGTTTTGTCACATTTCTGCAGAAATTACAGCTCTCAATGTCTAGGCTTCTTTCTAGCTTATTGTTTGCATTTGGAGTTTATCAACCTGAAGACCTCAAATATAAGCTGAGAATCTTTACCTCATAGAAACTGTTTGATTGCAAATCCAAACTATTGGAAGCCAAAATAGGAATACATTGTATTTGACAATGGTTTAGAACATACAGTAATTATGTTCACAGAGACTGATTCATCAGCAAAACACAATACATTACTTCTTTCATTTTTAGACAGTAGATCAACCAATGACTTGGTTCAACTAAAATCCTCCTGCGGTGCATAATTATGTGTGAAACACCTCCAATCACTTACAATGGATGAGTGATTGAATGCAGGGAGCGGAAAAACACCCCAAAGGGAGGATTTTCCCTTTAAATAAGTCATCTCACTTGAATTCTGCAAGATGGGAGTTTTCTGTCAGACTGAGCCCTTCCTGATCCCAATCCTCTTCAGGTTCTCCAGAAGCCACTCCACTCTCGATGACCACTGCCTGCTCCTCAGCTCTCTCTGCCTCCTCTACTGAGGGCTCCTGTCCTGACACCGACGTCTCTGCCTGTCTTTCATCTTCATGGCCAACAGGAAGAGCCTGTGGCTGGCCATGCCCTGCAGTGTCATGGTGGCAACCACATGGGGCAGTAGTGTCTGGACTGTCGGGGGTAAAGCAGTAAAAGTCTGCAGGGGCCGGGGGGGCCTGCAAGAAGTTGGGGCTAGGGGCCAGAGTAGGGCGCATTTGGGGGACCCTGGCTTCAGGGTCTGGGGGCTCATCCAGTGAATCCCTTGGAAAGGGCTGCTGCCCTGGGGGCTGAGAAACGGTCTCTGTGCACGTGGAGGAAGGGTTTCTGGGTAGAGAACTATTCTGGGTTTTTTCCCCATTCTCCCTTTCATTGTCTTCCTCTTTGTCTGGTCTCCCCCAGGCCTCCCCCCCATCCAGAGCTCCATTGAGCCGGTCCATTACGTCACGCAGGGGCTGGCCCACGTTATCCATGGATGTGTCTGTCATCTCCGGGAGCCGCAGGAGGCCCTCTTCCTCCTCCTGGCCATCATGCTCCGCCGTCCCCCTCCTTGCCCCCCTCGCCGTCTTGGCTCCCAAACCCTGCGGTTGCCCCAAAGAGGGACTCCACAAGTCTCCATCCTGCTCCTCACACCCAGCCTGGGCTCCGTCATCTCCTTCATCCTGCTCAGAGGCCAATATGTTGTGTTTACCGCTTACTGTAGAGTCACTGGAGCCCTTCGCACCTCTACGTTTCTTGGCAGGCCTCCTTCGCCTGGCCATCCTGACAGAAAGGGACATGTTAAAACGGTTAGTACCTGTGTACTGCCAGGCCCATTTTATAAATTACATGAATACCTTCCTGTCCAAAAAGTAAACGAAACTCTGTATGAGTTCGCGAATAAATAAAAGGTTGGTTGATCTGAGCACGTGCCATTTGGATGCATTCGAAATTCATTGTGTTAAGACAAAGAGAAGTTGTGGCTAGAAGAAATTGGTTAACTCCAGTCTGTAACCTCAGTTCTTAGTGACAACATTACACAGGCAATAACGAATGAGATACCATTTCAAATGCCACAATGAACACCCTGATCAACTCTGCGGAAAGGAGAAGTCGCTCTGCATTTTGCACACACGTGTCACACAATTACCGGACTGGTTTGCTGATCCACAGCACATAACCTAGGTGTTGCCTAACCCAAGTACACTAACCTTTCAGGTCACGGGTGGATCACCAGATACTCTGTGTATTCTCTGATATAAGGCAGAATTGATGGTAAAAGTCCTTCACTTAAACCATAGATTCTGCCTTTAGAGAATTCTAGGAGTGATCCTTATGAAGTAAGGCATCTCCAAAACATCCCACTACTACTAACACCACATTTGACCTCTGATATGGGGTCAATACAACCTACCTATAACTATCTGTTAATCACAGTTAAATCAGAAATTATTCTACGAAAATCCACAAGTGTGTTTTAAAAGTGTTTCAAATGCCGGTAAAACCTTTACCTCAACTGAGTTTTGTTGAACAATCACTCAAAACACTTAGAGCGATTCTGATGTTACTTCAATCACACATTGTTCATAGTTTATAAAACAATCCAGACAAATGAAAATGGCAAATTCCCTTAAGTTGTAATTTTTTAAAAACAAAAATGCTAATCAAAATAGTCTGCAATTTTTGGACGATTGTCCCATTCTCAGCTTTTGGACTGTTGCAACGGCAAAATGTTTTTCATCTAACACCAAGCCTATGCCCAAACATTTGAACAATTTGCATTTCCTATTACACTTGTTATTTCATCATCTAATCTGACATTTGGAAACCATTTCAGGCATTAGTAATAATATAACACAAGACTCAATGCGACGTAAAATGTGTTAGTGCTTGACTTGGGTGGGAGCTGCCACTTATTCATTTGCAACAGTGTACTGGTAACTTTACTGGCACTTGTGTTGGAGTTTTCCGGAGCGTTTCACTTGACCTGTTATCAACACAAAAATAGAGAGTAGTCTACGCATTCCTGTCATGAATCGTGTTTACACACCACTAGTCTGTAAATCCTGCCTAACAGTGCGTTAGTACTCATTCGTTAGAACACAGTCTGCGCTGTTCCACGTTGTTGGAAAGTGGAATATCTATGGGAAGAAAAGCCATGCTTCCCCTCTCACCCTTTTCTAAACCTGGTCCCGAGACACTATGCGTGTGTGAATCCACCTGTTAACCTTGCTTTTTAGCATGGTAAATAATGCTTAATTTATGTTGTTGCTAGTCTATACTAAGCACTAAGGTCTGCAGTTACATTTTCACTAAAATATATTATAATAACAGAATCAACAACTTCACTGCTGTGCATAAAGGAATTACAGATCACTCATGTTTAATGTTTGTGTAAAAACCTCTCTAGCTATCTTAAATCCCTTCTGCCTTTGTATATTTCAGTAAGCTACCTTATTGCATTTGGTGGAATTGGGGAATAATTTGATAAACACTCGTATTTGTTGGTGACCAAAGACCTATTAGAAAAACATATTGTTTCCAGGCCAGCACCAGAACCCCATTCTAACCAACTTTTAGTCTAAAAATCAAAGGCCAAAACCAGAAAACACATAGGTGTGGATCAGTGTTTGACAACATGCCTGCAGCTTTCCCGACAAGCAGAGCTGATATGTTTGATATAGAATCCTAACAGAACCGTAATTGTACTTGGTGCCTTAATCAAGGGCACAATGGTAGATGGTAGAACTATTGAATCAGAGACAAAAAAACGTTCTATTTCAATTTACATGGGCTTAAATAGATCTGTCCATGCATTGTGGTAATTTGAGGGGTGATATTTAGGGGCAATGACATACCCTGTTCTAAAAGACCAACTTGGAAAAAGACATCTCCTGAAATTATTTATTTCAAATCAAGCACTGTCCATAGTTTACAAAAGGACAATGTATTTAACATAAAGCACTGCTTTTCCAACAGAAGTGTTCATTTATACTAATTTGAGCGCATTCTAAAATTGCGATTAACTAAAGAGGTTTTTGAGATTAGTAATTCAAATCATTTGACAGCAATCATTATTACTAATATAAGCTCAACATACTAGCTTAGTTGCTAATAATAGCTTCCTCTAACGATGGACAATGCCTCTAAATAATTGTATCAAATTCCTATCCGGCAAATATCTCATATCTGCAACATTATCTGTTTTGAATTCAGTACACTAGGCAATAGAGTGGAATGCAATGTTTGGTCTTTGCCTTATGTAACAAGACCAATAGTAAGCTCAAATTTGAATAAACACCTAAAAGCACTTGTCAAGAAGAATTTAGACACATTTTCAAAATTAAATTCCCATATAGTTTTAGCCTCAGAGGCCAATGTAATGTAAGGGGCGTGTCCTGTGGTGTACCTGATAACCTCCAGCTCATTGCTGGTGCTCTCAGTGTCATCCCCGGTGGCTACACTGTTGCGGTGCTGGCTGCCCGTGTGGACAGGCGTCACATCAGTCGAGGTGTTAGTGTCCGAGTCTGAGTTGAAAGGGTTGTGCCTGAAGGTAGGGCTACGTGGTGGTGGTGAAGGCATTCCTCTAACAGGGATGACTGCAGCAGCCGCCCGAAGGTTAACGGCATCGCTGATGACTGTCTGATGGTCAGAGCCAATGGGACGAGGGCAGCTGCCCGGGTCAGTGAGGTCACCCTCTATGGTGGTACAGGAAAGATATAAAATAGCATGTCACAAATACAGTATAGCACTGATTCTGAACACATTCTTAATTGAAATAAATAATAATGGTTACTGGGGGGCAGGGATGGGGGAAGCACAAGCACACTTCTCACAAGAAATATGAAAATAAATATGCCAGAAGTAGGTAGAAAGACAGGCTAATGAAGTGACACAGGCCATGGTTCAACCTTCTTACCATTGATTTTGGGATACCGGTTGTGAGTGGCCTTTTCCAGACAAAACACGTCCTAGAAAATTGTACACTCGACTCAACTAAGCCCACACACTCATAGTCATCCTTTTTCTTCTGAGATGGGGGAGTCAGGAGTTTTAGAATGGTCATAACAGGTTATTGACATCTACGGGTGTACCAGCAATGTGCCCCCTTCAGCACGAGGAGACCCGGATTCACGGTCCAAGCATCAGCCAAACATTTGTTCCTGATTTTTCCTGACTTGTTAGACGAGGTGAAGGATATCCAGTTGTGTCAGGGGAGGCTGCATGGCGGGGAGAATACAGGGCTGGTTCACACGTGTCTGGCGAACTGAAAGCTTGCTAGCTACCTAACGCCAAGCGAAATCCAGTGAAAGCCACAGCCCCCATCCGTCATTCCAAATGCTGTTGTGTTTTGAAAAACCAACAATTAAGAGGTGTATTGCATCAAAGGGGTGAAGGAGCCTTCTCTCAATACTATTACTATACTGCATGCCAAGGTGCAGAGCTCTAAAATAATTAAGTGCCACAGACAACTTTATTATTCGCATGTCCCGAGGGCTCGGCAAGAATGCTTAAACGTTTCCATGTAGAAGGCAACCTGTTGAATTGATGGTGACCATGATAGCCAGCAGTATCCTGAGACTGTTTTGGATGTAAACAGTTCAGCGCAGACAGATTTCCATGTGCTTCACGCATAAAACATCGGCAGCTTTTTTGGTTTGGATCACTTGGAACTTGAGGTAATAAATCTTTGTATTGGAAATTAAACAAAGTTTACCACATTATATTATTAAATAATCCTAAAATACAAATTTACATGGTTATGGTCAATAATTGTCAGTTACATTATATGAAAATTGTGTTGGCCAATCCAGCAAGTTTTTCCTTTCCCTACTCAGACCACTTCCATACAGTCCTAGGAAATAATAAACAATTAGAGTACAGTACTTGACTGTTTTCTATATATTTACAGCTTTATGTGCTGTATATTTGCCATTCACAGAAATCAAATAATTTGGTTTCTACCATTTCTACAATTTCTTGCTTAGCATTAGCAAGCTGCTTGTTCTTTATCGGTATTTATATTACAGTTAAGATACTCAAATGAAACCACTGGCTACACACACAAAGGCAGCATGAATTCAGCACACTCTGTGGCATGGAGGACATGCATGATGCAGTGAGCGGGGGAAGGAGTGGATAAAGGTTGAGGACGACCATAGGAGGGGCAACCATATCCCACCTTCCCAGTCTGCAGTTGGCTGCAACATGGGGAAGATGTCACCGAAATCATAATCTAAAAAGGAGGGATAAGACTCAACATTAGAACAGGAATGCCCTGGAGAAAAAGAGACAATGGCAAAAACTGAAAATATGACATGAGAGACATTTGATAAACATGATGACACTGTTAAGGAAATGCCGACAGAAAACTAAAACAAAAGGGTGACTCAATGGTTTATGGATAGTGAGGGGAGATATGAAAGCATTCACACCATGCAGTTCATTGTGTGCTTGGTGAAGAGTACTTCAACACAAGTGCTTGACTATTCTACATACGAAACCATAGGTTTGGGCCACCATATAAGGCAATAAAAGAGACGAGGTAGAAAGAAAAGTTAAATATACATATTGAGATATATATTTTCTTTTATGTAAGAAAAGACAGATGGAGAGGTGGAGCCACTGACCTTCGCTCGATGGGGCGATGGCGCTGTCATCCCACTCCAAGTTGGTGGAGGTGAGCGAGGTAAAGGAGTGCATGGACAGGCTGTCTGAGCTGGGGAGACGTTCTTCAAAGTCCAGCAGGTTCTGCGGTTTGTAGTACTCCGGCATGTATGGGGCCACATCCAAGTAGGGGACATCCTAACACCACAAAAAACATTTGGGGACTGAGAATGTTATTGATATTACATTGCAGATCTCTTATTTTAACGACATAGTTTTTTGGCTTTACATGCAAATCAAAGCCTGTTTAATTTTTATTTTGTTCAATCTGACGGTACCTTTTTTTAATGAAAGTTCTAAACTTTTCTTTTACATTTTTGTAGACTATTTCTATGATTTGTAATGGATTCAAAGCCCTGTCTAAACTAGAAGCTACACTACGGCCATTGAGCGTTTGATGTTGCCATCAGCCATGAAGAAATGTCTTATTTGAAATAAATGACAGTTGCTATACTACTCACGTTGCATCACATCCAATTGCGGCACCCAAGCTTCACAAAACAATTAGATTTAATTATCGATAGCTGACGCATGCATTCTTTTAGTCTAAATGAAGATTTAATATCTGTAAATGAAAATCTGAATGGAAAAAAAGTTGATTTTGAAGTGTTTCTGGAGTAGGACGATGCATGTCACTTTGACATGAGGCTAATAGCAAGGCAACGCAACACTTGCAGTCTATTTCTGCTATAATACTGACCAACTCCAGATCAAAGCGAATGAACTCAAGTCCAGACACCAACGTGAGGAAGAGAGTGAGGTGATCATGGCTGCACACCAATGCATTTCTGAGGGAGAGATCAAAAAAAGATGCTTAATTTATAATAAGCGGACTAGATACATTCATCAGTCAAAATAAGTAATATGGCAATCTGGGTCAAAACACTTACTTAAAGTAATACTTCTGCAACAATCCTTGGTTCTCTTGGAACAAACGAAGGTAGCTTTCCAAGGAGCTCTCACTAAGAGCTAGGTATAACCAGGCACGACCTAACAGAAACATGAGAAATAAATATAAACTGTTAACAGTCAAGGCCTGAGCATGAACCGATCATATTTACTAGCAAATTCATGTACTATTACAGCCTTAACTTGCAAATAGGTTAAACAAGTAGGCCTATAAAGACACTCTCTTTAAAAGTAAAAACAAACGGTGCAAACCCACAAGGTAATTACTGTAATTCTGACCTCAAGTAACATAGATTTGTAGCATGTGACATAAGAGGAACTCACATTCACTAAACCAGTGACTAACACATGTCATTGGCCTTGTCACAGTGAATTAAGTCAGCAAATTGATTACAATTAATTATAAAAAATAAAATTAAAACAAATTAAAACTCCTACATGTACTTTTCACACGCAGTGCCTTGCAAAGGTATTCAAACTGTTAACACATTCTCTCTTATTAATGAGTTACAAATGGAAACCTGTTATTTTATGTAAAGCACTGGCACTGAAAATCTTATTGTATAGTGCCATTGATTTCATGTTGGGTAATATTTTAGAGAAAAATGTCAAACACAATGCTAGCATAAGAATTTAAACTGCACTCAATTTTCAGAAGAGATACCTTTTGCTGCAATAACAGCTTTTAAGTTTTTTGTATGTATAACCATTGTACACAGGGTCAGAATGATTTTGGGCTATTCATCTTGGCAGATTTGCTCCTGGTTGATCAGGTTTGCTAAAGTAGATTCTCCTAAAAAATATTTGCATTTGTTTTTCTCCATCAATTTTTTTTTATTCAACAAAATTCAACTAACACTCAGCAATTTCCCAAATGTGATCCTTGGATAATTTTGTACCTTACAAACCATCCTCCTCGCATTGCATGGGGGCAAAACGACCTTGAGTCCACTTCCACGCACATTCATTATGGCTAAGGTTGCATTAAAGTTCCTAATTATAGCTCTAATAATGAACATGGATAGTTTACAGCGTGTAGCCATTTATTACAGCCACTGCCAAGTTAAAGTAAACAACAATGTTAGAATCATGGATAACCGTTTCAGAGATCCCAATGTAAACGCCTGAATGAACCAGGTATATTTGGATATTTACCAAGGAGTCTAATAATTCTGCAAAGCACTGAATGAAGATGTGTATGAAAAATCTGTAGAAATTATAATTGTGTTCTCACTTCGTCCAAGATTGGTTGCGATGTGCTGAAGCTCTTCAATCTGCTGAACAGCTTCTCTGCGGGTCAAATGTAGAACCAGGACCCAGTAACCTGAGGAGATATCCTGTAAACTGAAATGCACAAAAGAATAGAGTTAAAAAAAACAATGTATTCAAGTGGTATCAAAGCACTCAGCTGATTTATCTCCCACAGACTTCATACCCATAAAGTAGAGCATGGTCAAGGTGCTCGCACAGTCGCTGCAGGACCCGGTCATGATTTCGAATGGCTGGGGTTTCATCCTCACAGGCAGCAAAGTAACTCTGTAACTGCACTCCGGACACAAAACAAGTGGAGCTGACAAGTTAATAGAAAATATGGTTATATCTTTCCAAAATCATGAGGCATTGAGAGGAGTAGGCAACCACATTTATTAAGGTCTGACAGTTGTCAACAAGCATGATTGTGCAATGTTTGTCAAGGATCTAGGAGCCTAAGTATAAGGTACAGTATCAACTAAATTGTATTATTATGTGAGTAGCTTTAAAACACCAATCAGGCTTTGGGTTTTTCACCTCCAACATGCCACTTCAACAACACTAACTGAATCTAAGGAATGTTGGCTTTTAATAAATTCCATGTCACCTGACCATCATGTGACTGAGACTCGGAACACTGAGGAACAAAATATGAGTAGATGATTTGATTTTGAATAACACAGAGGGGCAAGGTATAGCCCTGTCAGTGTGCCACAGTGCAATTACATGGGAAAATGCGACTCAAAATGATACTAGACTGAGCAGGATTAAGTTGGGTTTGACAAATGTATGTACACACCCGATTTCAACTGCTAAATGTTAATGTGTTCAAAGTATACAATCACGCTTATCTCAAGCAACCTAAATTTGTTTGGAAAGGTAGTAGCAAAATATGCTGAACATTTCTAATATACTTCAAGATACTGTAAGTTTGCTGCTGAACACATTTTCAGAAACAACAAGGTCTGTTTACATGACAGCATACATCTGCCGCAGTAAGGCAGTAATAGTGTTACTGTACAATCCTTTTTCTCTCACCATGGAAGATGTCTATTGCAATATAACAGTGAAAGATACCTAACTCAATTGTAAACAAAACACAACATTTGGTTAGTTAGGCAATCTTAAAGAATCTTACAGATATTCCGCAACAATGCTAGCCATGACTGAGGCTAACAGTCATATAAGGATGACCATATTATAAACGTTACATATGGACATAAACTCGATCACTCATACAATACCTTCTTAACAGACAAAGAAATGTTTTCCAATATTCGGTCCTTGACTTTGAGTTGATCCATCACGGGTCCTGTTTTGCTGCCTGCAGCTGTCAGCTGATTTCCAGAAGTCTCAATGTGTTCTGTTCTGAATGTTCTCGACTCAAGCTATCGAATTAGCTAGATAGCCAAATATTTCAAATGCGAATCGCTAGATATTACGTTAACTGGCTGGTAAACACAGCTAGACACCATGAAACATAAAGCAAGCAGCTGGCTACCGTTGTGTTGGTTTAAGCTAATTAGTTTGCCACCTACAGCATAGCTAAATAAGTTTTATGGCTAGCTATGCAACCAGCATTGGGTAAGCCCTATAGCTAGCTAGTAGCTAGAATGAATGTCATGTTGTCTTAAGTTGGCTTTATCTATCTGTGTCATTTTCGGCTTAATAGCTAGTAATAATCTTTTTTATTTCCGAATTGTCCTTTAAAAATAAGTAAATTTGTCTAACGTAGCTACTTGTCTGTAAAAAGAGAACATTTACACGTTTAGCAGTGTGCCTAGCCCGGCTGAATAAATTCAGTTCGACAATGTTGTTTAGCTAGGATGCTTTCATGATAACTGGGAACTCGGAAAAGAACGAGGTGAGATCATGATGTCATGATCTTCAAGTTACAAAGAAACGTTTTCAAATGTTACTGTTTAAAACAGTAATTGTATTCAATAAAAGCTTTAACATGAGTCAAATTCCTCGCTTGTATACATATACCTGGCTATTAAAGTTGATTCTGAATTATTATGTACTTTTACTGGAACATTATAAATCATAATCCCTATTACAGTTTTTCACAATTGGTAAGACAAATTTCTTAAAATCTTCCCTGAATTTCTCAAAACTTTAGAGATCCAAATCGTCAAACTACATTCATAAAGCTGACTTCTGTCAATATCAAACGCTTGCCTCAAAACCATTCCTTATACACTACATAAAAAAGGAGAAAGGTTTCCAGGGCATTTAGTTACAGATTTTTTTTATTGTAAACGCATTTTGCAATAAAAAAGTATAATCATAACTTAGTTCAGTGAATATACTGAATACTGTAAGTACTGCAAATAATACAGTATTGAATGTCTGTATATTCAGCAGTGGCATAGAAATACAGTAGTCCACTGCAAAAGCCCAATGATCAAAGAAAACTAAATGAAAAGCACATTTCAATAAACTCACAAATGTTGTAAAACTGCAAAATCAAAGTCAGAGGGAGATTTATCCTGCATCAGTATCGTCTTTATGCAGGATCTGACCAGAGGACTCCTCCTCATCCACCATCTCTCCTCTGCCTCAGACCTGTGCCACCTGTGTACTCCTGAGTTATATTCTCTACAATTGGTTGGATCACATCATTAGAAAGAAGTGTAAACTATTTTTAGTCACTGTGTGTAAATGATGAAAACTGTGTTGTAGTGGAGTATAACGCACAAGTTTACCATTTTGCAACACAATTGCATCACAGTGCGAAATCTGATTTAGTGATAGAGAATGTGTTTAGAGTATTGCAAACAGTGTGAATTGCAATTTCAAACTACCTGAATTTATTTAAAGCTTTGCCAATAAGAGACTGATTCAACAAATGGGTTTAGGCAACTGAGAATTTGGTTCAGAGAATGTGGTTTAGTGTTCTAGCTATTCAGAAAAACTGTAATACCTTCAGGCAATCTAGAAACACATCTATTTACATTCTAAGATTTATAAGATTTACCTTAAGTAAGGTCTGTGTTTTGTGTAGGCTTTAACTACATCTCAAGGTTTTGGTTACTGTAAGATCTATAGAACAAGTTAACTTTTATCAATATTGGTTAAACATTAGAAAATACATTTGTTGAGTTAACAGAAGCAAATATGTTTACATATGTTCCTTGTCCTGACAAAATTTAAGAGGATACATTTTCAACCGAGACTAATGTAACTGATGGAATATCTAGTGTTTGGTTGCAGTTATTGCCTGTTCACACAGGTATTGGGTGCAGCATAACTTCAATAAATTACATTAAATGTGATTGTTCGTGCAGGGTTCCCTTTAATCTAATATTAGGTTTTGATTGGTGATCTGAACACGGTGGGCCAGTTTTACAGACAAAGTTAAAGGCTAGTCTAGGACTAAGAAAACAAGATCAATGGAGTTTTCTATTGAACTTGATTTATCTTAGTCCTAGAGCAGGCGAAACTGGCCCTGGGTAACTATGTCTACAATATATCGATCACTCTCCTCTACCCATCCTCACCATTCACACATCTATACTCTATATCAACAGGAGAAACCTTAGCAGCAGATCCTTCTGTAGCCAAATCCCACAGAGTGTTGTCAGAAATCACCCCATGCAAATATGTAACCAGATTAATAAAAAATAAAAATGTACAGTAGTACTTCTCTGTAAAGCGGCAGGACACTGAGGATACAGAGACTTCTACAATGGAATGTTAATATTTTAATTGTGGTTTTATGGATTTGTGTAACTTTCTTGTTGCAAACATGTTTGTATTACCAATAGAAACTTATTTGAAGAAAAGACAATTCAGTGCATGTACCACATCAACATGTTTTGATCCTCATAAAATGGTAAAAAAAAAAAAAAAGTACTGAGATTTTTCAAAACAAGTGCTCCACCTGATACACAGACCTCAAAAGAAAGCACATCCAATTCTTGAATGCACCGATTTTTTTCTAATTTCTCTTATTTTTGTACAAGGAATCTCAGCCACAGCTGACAATTTGCCTGCAAAGTCTTCAAATACAAGCATACATTCCTACCAACTGTTCCAAACACACAGACGATTTCAAGCTGACAAGAACGTCACCCTTCACCTCAATAAGGCAAATTCTGTATCTACCATCCATCCCATCTAATTTAAAAGTTTCTCAACCATTTCCCTAATCAGACTTCTCTTTTTCTTTCATGTGAAGGAAGACTACACTGAAAACAAAGAGTCCTGCCATCATGGAGAAAACACTGGCATAGTAAGGGAAAGCTGAGGGGATGAAACGCTCATACTGGGTGTGCTGCAGAGGACGCACCGATACCTATGGGAAAGGACATGTAGAAATGAATGAGCATTTTGTTGCAAACAACTGAATTTCATCTGAAATACTAAAACATTCCATTTTTAAATGAGTTGAAGAATGTAATAGTTCCATCACCTGAGTGGAGGAATACAGGTGTGTATAGCCTAGCCTATTGTAGTCCACCTTGAACTGGAACACTCCATACACATCAGGCAACTTGAACTGGACACTGTATTTATCTCCTGTTTAGAAAATGAATTGCACCAACAGATTAAATATTTTGACAATATTTGTTTTGTTTTTTAAATATGGATGACATAGAAAGCTATTCCCTGGTATGAGAAAAAACAAATAGCTAATAGCCTGTATTATAAAGTTATTGGTATTAATGATCTTTAATTCATTTATATGAAATGTTCACACCATTTTTCTTGAGGTAGGTCCTGACAAAGGGATCGATTCTCACAAACTCCAGCTGTATGTCTTCCCCATCAAAGGGAACCCAGCTGCCTCCAGACAGCATCTCAATAACAATGCTGTACTCCTGTGTTGGAGCAAAGGGACAAAAACATTAAATGGGCCACAGTTAGTTATACAGAAGAATTGCAAAAATCTAAACAAAGTGTCATCATGATTTAAATTATGGCAGTAGGTGACCCACCACAAGATCTGTGATGGTGTAGGCTGCAGGAGGAGTGCTTTCCCCAACAGGATGATGGGTAACAGCTCCCACCCTGAGTACGCCAGCCTCCTTGAACACCCAACGGGACAGTGCCTCGGCCAACTCCATGTTCCCAGTATTAGCATACCTAGAACAGAAGCAAGCTGGGCATCTGGTCTATGTATTTCTAATTTATTGAAAGAAAATCAGGAAAGTGGCTGCAGTTAACTGCAGAGCAGATTATTAAGATTAATGAGGGAGGGTTACCTCTGGGAGCCAGGAGTGGCTTTCTGTACAGCAGAGTTGAAGAAGGCATCACTGAAAAAGTGCAGTGAGCCACTAAATACCACTCGGGCATTGTTCCTGGCCTGGAGCCCAGCAATCAGAAGAGTGTTCTTTCCAACAGCATGGGGGTACTGTCCAAGAAGCAGGTGTGTAGAGTCAACAAAAATGTGTTTCTGCACACACTTTTTCAAAGGAATATATATGACAAATAAGGAAACCATGATGATATTACTTGTGTGATAGGTCGGTCTGGAAAGTAGGAGTAGGAGGTTGAGGAGCCAGTCAGAATATCCAGGACCAGAGGGTTATCTGGGTCTGCCACCATGCTGGAAGGAGTGAAGATGGTCATCATTAAATGTAGGAAACTTTGCACATTAGTGAATAGCAAACAAACACCAGTATCTCACGGTTATGAGAATAATTGTACAAGAGTAAATGGTAGACTCACCCAACACCCTTGAAGAGGATGGGTTTGTCCTTGGGGTTCCCAACGATAGTGGGAGCCTTTAGAAGATTCTCTGGATCAGCAACAATCAGCGTATGCTGGGGAATGGAAGAGAGGAAAACAGCTTAACTTTGGTGATCACTGCCAACCTAAAATGGTCTTCAATTTAAATAGAAATTTTATGCATTTCATTGTTTACATTTTGAATTGGGAATCCAATACCTGTATGGACATTTTCTTTTCTTCAAAGTTCCAACTACAAAATTCTACCTTCTGCTTACCTCACCGGGGTCCGACACATCATAATGGTGATGGTCAATGACAGCAGTCTTCTCTTCATCAAACTCAATCCCACATTCACTGCCCAGCTCTCTCAAAGGGTCACCTGTGGCAGATGAGTGGACAGTGGTATTAATACCAGTGTAAATGAAATTGCAAGCAAAGTGCATTGTTCTCACAAACGTCATTGAAGAATGATCCATTTCACACCTACCAATATCAGAGCTTGCAGCAACCAAGACATTGCCACCCCCATCGATGAAAGAAGTGATGGTCTCAACATTAATGTTGCCTCCAAAGTCTAAAAGCAAAACAAGTATTTATTAAATATTTTTCGGTACTTTGGATCAGTGAGACAAGTTATGAAATGCCGTCAAGGTTTTAAATGCAACAATAGATAACTAACCTTCAACAGATGGGGAGAAGATGATGAGGTGGTCATAGAGAAACTGGCCATATTTGATCAGGGAGAGAGAAGGATCATCTGCAGACTTGAATGAAAGATCAAAGCCACGATCTGTAAAAAGGAACATAGCTTCATCAGCCTGATGGGAGTTGGTATGGAAATTGGTTTGGAATTAGCAAGTATGCTTAAGAATAAGGCACCTAGTTAGTACACCATTTTGTTTTCATAGATACAATGGGTTGTAACCCTTAATTTATAGCAATGTCATACGTTTAAATAATACACTAGTGTGTGTGTAGAAAGACAAGGCTGTAAGGTAGTAGTATAATCAAGGCAAAACGCAGTTTTCCTTGTCATCAACATACAATCATGACTAACTAGCAACTATTTTGGCCAAAATAAATGCCACAAGCTCAGCAGGGACACCCTTTTCTAATGCAACATTACATTAGCAACAAAATGTAGCTAACTAGCGAATATGAGCTAACTTAAGCCAGGCGAGCGCAGTTTGCTTAATACTAGCTCAAATAAACCCAATAAATAAAAACATCTTGTAATGGATTACATTTAATTTAGAATTGTAAAAACGTAGATAGCTAACCGTCTACGAATGACAAATGTATCTGTACTGTACACAATCCTTCTACCTGCTAAACTGCGGAAGAAGATTGAATGTGTGTCTCTGATGTTGAGGTTGTCCAACAGAACGAGTGTCTTTCCATCAGCCAGTGACATGTGCATCATGGACAATATCGTCAAGAAAAAAAATAGGGATTCCAAAACGTTGGATTTGTTATGAGCCATGCTTACTGTCCGTTTTTCGCACAATAACTTAAAACTGCACCGGCTCGTTGGCGTGTATGCTGTCTGCGTCGCCATTTGGGGGAAGAAGTCGACGTCAGCGTTAGCTGCGGACCAACCTTTGGCATCAGAAATCAGCGGAAAAGGCGGAGCGAGAAAAAAAACATCCAGCTAAAGCATTCTATATCCGGGACTTCCTTCTTAAACGAGTATACTGCCTCCTACTGGATACATCTCTCAGAAAAAAAACTGGGAAGTTGAATCCCATAACACACCGTATTCTTATTGAGCCTGAACAATTTCCAACAAAAGAATGGATAGACGGGCCTAATGTCTATTTGTTTACATATGATTTCAAGACCTGACAAAAACTGAATATGTCTTACATTTTCAATTGCCAATGATACATATTTCTTATGAAGTTATAAGAACGGTTTGTACAATTGAATTTCATACTTGTTTTTTAAGAAAAGTGGCCCATTACTTGCATCATGCAAGTCGCAAGTGTGTCCCGAGGTGTGAGGCTGTGTTTATTAAACCCCTAACCACTCTGTGGAAATCACCCTCTTTTTTCAGCAAAATGTGACCATGGAGGGCACTCCGAGCAAGTGTGTATAGGATAGGCGTTGGTTTGGGTTTCACAGGTTGAATAGTCTAATTAGTTCTAGTGGCCAAGAAAATAATATACCTGATTAAATGCATATACCATGAGCCCAAAATCAAATGCTTTCTTTCAAGAAACATAGTTAATTGAAACAATAACCACTTATGGTTAAGATATATGTTTTAGGGTGGAATGAAGAAAAGGGGTAACAAATAATCCTTATTCATTTAGTAGCCTAGGCCAGTGGTGTAGTTGAGGCTCAGCCTGGGCATTCACTGGCCCAATTTAACCCTTCGCTCTGTCTATCTAGCTAGACTAGCTGTAACAGAAGCTATATGCCAAATGATAACTGGTATATGACTTTCTCTCTTCTCAATTGCTTGTTGTAATTCTGTCATATATTGTTACTATTTAATTAAATGATAATTCGCTGGAACAAGGTGTTTTCAAGCCAATCCAATAATTGTAGTTAATTGATCGAAATTAAAGTGTAAAAATACCTTAAAAGTCTCACATTATAGCTAAGCAAATCTTACTTTGAAAGTTATTGTCTAAGTTACTGGGTCTGTACCAACAAACATACAAGTGTACTTTATAGCTTGACTCTCACTTAATTGTTTTTAGACACATTAGCCAGCTCTAGCTAGCACATTGTTCTCTTCAACTTCTGAAGGAATAGCAAGAATGCTACAGATTATGCCATATAACTGACATTATGTTATCTAACGCAATACTTGGGGATGAACAAGGAGAATGTACAGCTACATTTCTGCACTGAAAACCAATAACAAGGTAATTCGGTGTGATTTTCTCTAAACATCTGATCAGGGTATCTACCGCAATTATAACTAGCTCTACCAAGCTCAGTTTGGAAAGTTGATACATAGGTTTTACATCATTTTGAAACTTACAACATATCTAAATATGTTTCAGGGAATGTGATTATCGAGCAAGTCAAATAGGTATTACCTATAGCTAGAAGTTACCATGTCAAAAACACGGGCTTCTTCAGAATCAGATTCTTCTAAAAACAATGAACCCACTGAGACTTCTCACACGAGCCAGAACCCTGAATAGTAATTGCACTGATCATGGCAGACAAGGACTGCAGGCACAGTTCAGATTTAGAAATAATATTAGTGACAATACACCATAGCCTACTTACTGTACTAATTCCTAATATTAGCAACTATACATTTGGGTAAAAAAAACAATCTACACCGAGCAAATATGATTCTCGTGGTAGAATCTCCTTCCTCTGCATTGTCTGTTCATAAAATACAAATGTAGAAACCGCCTCCATAACAAAATAGGATCCAGAGAATAAGACATTTTTAAAACAATTGTTATTTTTTTGTTGAACTTTGTTCATGCCCATGTTGTGTTCTGTACCTGATTATTTACAAGCAAACGCAGAATTTGTTTGCTTGGTGTCACCCATTCCTGACACCAACAAAAACTGATCTCACTGCTTAACAACACATCCTCTTTCATCAAATTTATACACCATACCAACAAACAATAACATTAACACATTAACCTAATCTGGTTCAAACATTTATGATTCAATATCATCATGTAAGATGATTTCCATAAAGTAATCCTCCAAATCCTTAAGACAAGCCATTATGTTGTATGTTGTAAATTTAGCTAGCTAGCTAACAGAACTTTTCAGAACTTACTGTCATTAACGTACATTTATTACATTTTTTGTAATTGATTTTACAGACCTACTGTAGAATAGGCTGTTTGTTCTTTAATTTATTGGATTCAGTGGTCTTCAACTGGTCTAGCGGCCCTTTTTATAGTCAATGTCATAAGGAACTTTACCCAGTAGCAGGATATATTATTCAGCCTCTGCCCGGAGGCTGAAATGTATCCGCAATGGATCAGACTGTAAGTCCATGATCCCCAAACATACATTAACATTTCAAACTCAACTAAACAGCTTCAATCAAAGGGGATAGGTGGGAGGCATTTCCTGAAGTCCACCCCCACATTCCTTTCTGTGTTGTGTACCTGGTTAGTTTGACTGAACCAGGCCACCAGCCAATCAAACTCTGTACAGTACCTGGACAAACTTGAGTAGCTTGAAAGATGCATTGTTGGAAGGTACAGTCATCGGTGTATAGAGTAGATAAGGGCTGGGGGATAGAGTCAGATTTTTACACTTTTCTTTAAATAAGTTACAAAATTGACAAAAGATTGCATATCTGCACTGTAAAACTATAAACACTGGGGAGGGAGCTATTGTGTCTAATGTGCATTTTCCCAGTAATGTCAGATAAAAAAATAGCAGACAGGATAGTTAAGATTTAACCTGTTTAAATCTGCATTTCATAGTCATTAATAATTATAGCCAATGTTTTGCCTTGACATTGGTGATTTCAGGAAAGGAGTGGGGGTTGTTGATTGGTTGGTTGGATTAAGTTCATTCTGCTAGCCACTAATAGATAAACAAGTTATGCTAGTCTGTATCTGTCTGCAGTTTATCATGGCTCGCTGATTGCTTTTGAACAAAATGTATAAAGTATGTATAAAGAGAAACCAAACTCAGTTGTTATAGATAATTCTTACTGTGAACATATAATGAAATAAGTAAATTAGACAAAGAAAAATGTTCATTCAAATTTGGGACAACATTATTATTAGAATTGTTCTATCAGATTAGGAGATGGCATGTTGTCTACAATTTGTGCACCCCTGAGGCTGATTGGATGGTCTGGCCAGGATTTCAATGTAATATTAACCCATTAATTAATTAGAAAATTACTTTCCAAGTTACTGCTACAAATTCATGTGAGAATTACAATGCAGAAATATTCATGCTTAACACAGATTTCAATCAGGAAAGATTTTTCCTGACTTGTGGAATCCAAAACATTTCTCAACACTTGAGTTATTTTCACAGTTTTGCCTCACAATGAATAAGTATCATCAGTTGGCAGGA
Organism: Esox niger; assembly: GCA_016801105.1. Classification (NCBI taxonomy): domain Eukaryota; kingdom Metazoa; phylum Chordata; class Actinopteri; order Esociformes; family Esocidae; genus Esox; species Esox niger. Next base: position 21,315 of record JACXGJ010002060.1, on the reverse strand, counting down.
AATAGAACAAATGTCGACATGCACAGCATTTACATTGTTTGCCTGTCAACCATGGATGTGTTATTGCCAACACAAGAATCCTGTTAGACTGAAAGCAGAAATGTAAAAAAAATCATATTAAAGTGAAGGAGATGACAATTCTTACACATAATACGCAAATCCTTCTCACATAAAACACTAGAAGCAACACATAAATTAGTGTTGCTCTAGTTTCTGTACACTTCTGCTTTTAATAAAAAAACATGTAAACTAGGTATATTTAAATACTTAAACTAAGAGAGTAAAATATACATCATATCTCAGTAAAACAGGGATAGAATACTTAGGCAATATATTACTACAGAAAAGAAAAGCAAAGGTGGCGATACCTTCGTGCCCTAGTGTATGCTGTAAAAATATTTTGAAAATTAATAACAAATTTTCTACATTACATATTATTAACTGGGTGCTTGGTATCCTGATGGGCTGATACCTGTGGCATATGACCCTATACCACAAGTTTGACATCACATCACTTTTTACAGTGGTAATTACATCGGTAACTGGTATATAATGAGCATAATGAGGAATCTCAATGGTTTGTGATATATTACCAATATGCGACAACTAAGTACTGTGGCTCGGCGATGTATAATTAGTAGCAACATCTCTTAGCCGTGGTACTACATATTGTCCATACACCACAACCCCTTGTGCCATAATGCTTTACTGTACATGTTTAACACACAGTGCAAAATTCACCAGCATGTCACATACTACTGCTACCAGATGAACAGATTCTAGAATTTAGAAAACTCATCCCAGGTGAGGATTAAAAAGCCTCGCTAAATCTCTGCAAATTAACATTTATTATGATTATGTAAACTTCTGATTACAAATCTCACTGTCGTTTTCCCACACATGGAGGGAAATAGTCATAAAATATGACTAATTACTCAACGCACTGTGACTTGGGGTGTCATTGCACACCAGATATAATCAGTTCAGCTCTTCCATATACTCAAGTGACTCTTCTTCCCTAAGCCTGACTTTCACACTCCATCTCTTCTCCCTCGGTCACAGCCTTATCTTTCCCCTGTGGCTGGAGGTCAGCTTGGGCCACTGCATCTGCCCCTCCTTCTTCCTCCAGAATTACCCCATCCCCCTCACCCCCCTCCGCCTCCCCCTCTGCCTCAGGGGTGTGGAAGACAAGCTCCCCTCCCTGGATGACCTGCTCGGAGGTGGGTTGCCAGGTTGACGTAACGACTTCCCCCCCCACAGTGGCAGCTGTAGATGACGTCGCAGTATACTGCTGGTAGAAATCTGAGTCAGCCTGGAACATGACCAGTGCCTGGGCCGTGTGGATTCGCACATGCTGGGCCAGCGAACTGGCATCCAGGAACTTCTCGCCGCACGAATCACATGCGTACAAGATCTGAGTATTGGGGTCTAGGTAAGAGACAAAAATAAGCATGGTGAGAGTGTATCAAAAAGGTATTAATTAAAACCTGTGGTTCCCAAACATTTATCATCCCAACAAAATGTGTATCTGGTTTCATACTGAAAATCCTGCAACACTCTGCAATATTATATACTTGTAGCTGTAACATTCCTCCAAGTAATAAGTCATGATTCTGAATTTACTTCATTTGTAATTTTCTGTATTTCACAATGACAGTAAAAATATTTTTTAATCAGACATATAACCTTCATTTAATATTTGTGAAATAACTGGAAAAATATGTTGAGGAAACATAAGAAATATGGGCTTTTCCAATTACTTTGTTTGGCTGTTTACAAAAATAAACTGTATAAATAATGAGTATCTCTTATTATTGATATCCCAGCATGCTTTGTGGCTGCTCATTTTGTCAATGTTTACGTTTGTTGTAATTGATAAGTTGACATGGCTCAAAAAAACAAAGCTATCTTGTTATTTATGTACAGTGTTAACCTTTGTAATGTTTTGGGGGATTACACTGCATGCACAATTATTCTGATTGTATAATTATTTTCTATTCACATTTCCCTACTCCAAACCATTTAAACTTGAATGCTAATTGGATTGAATCATTTACAGGTAAAATATATTGGTGTAATGACGGAGGGTGTGGCAATAATGATAATAATAATCTTTTCAGGTTGAAGACTGACTGAAACTCAGCACCCAAACATACATTCTTCAATCAGTGGTACAGGAAGAAGTCCTCAGCATTCAAGAAGGCCATGATCTTCATGCAGGACAATGCACCATCACATACATACATGTACTCAACTGCTTGGTTAGCCAGCAACGGCCACAAAGATGCTGGAATAATGACCTGGCCCCTTTCCTCTCATGATATAAATTCTATTGAGAATTTGTTTGCCCTTCTCAAATTTGAGATTTACAGTCAGGGAAGATAATACACCTCTTTGAACAAGATTTGTTGCCTAATACTTCCGCATTCTTATGTATTCCCCTGAGAAAGTTCAAAACTATATTTACCTTTGTTTAATATTCATGGTTTGAGGTTCAATTATATTTTGGATTGACACTGCGATTATTCAACAACAAAATAAATCTTGAGAAATATGATTTGCCTAATAGTTGTGCACGCAGTGTATGGTTGTGTTTGTGTGCCAAACATAGAAATGAAGACCATTCTGTTTGGTGTTCTTTGCTGCTTTGTGGTGTCTGACAAAGCAGAGCTCTGACTCTTGTTTCACACAGTTTTTTTTAACAGTGTATTGTTTTTTGAAAACTGAAATGGTATTCTTAAATTATTGCACTATTTTTTAATACCCGGTCATGTTTCTGAATTGTTGCCAATTAATGTAATTAGTTGTCAGTTGTCCCACCAGGTCCGTTTTTTGTTTCCAGTCTTTTGTTGCCCTGTCCCAGCTTTTTTCAAATGTTGTTGGCATCAAATTCAAAGCGGCATATTTTTTTCATGGAACAATACTTCTAATTTTTCAGTTTCAACATTTGATATGTTGTCTTTGTACTATATTATATTGAATACAGGGTTTAAATGTTTTGCACATCTTTACATTCAGTTTTTATTTCCATTTCCCAATGAACCGATCATCACCATTTCCCGATTACAACTTAAAAAAACATTTGTAACATTTTGTGAAAAGATATTATTTCACCTATAACCAAATGACCAATGTTTCCACTCCGACCCCTAGGGGTGCACTTTGGGAAAGACTGGTACAGCCAATTCGAAGCAGTTTGGCCACTCTTACCCGCTTTCTGCACCTTCTCTACTGCTTTTGTGATTTCTGCTTTCAGAGCCTCAGTCTCGTCCACTGACACAGACGCAGCCACAGGCACCACTGGAAACAGACCCAATGAAAAACAGCATGGAAATGAATGTCATTTATTATTCTGTCCAGTTCCGTATTTCACACAGCCACAGTCCTTTCGTCCCCTTCCTATTACGGTCATATCCACTGAATAACACCTTCATCCTAACCCTCTGAATGACATTACCCAGCATGTTTCCTGTCTGACCTGTCAGCTGGGCCACAGAGCTGCCGGCCAAGGCTTCTGTTGCCAGGGTGACAATGTCTTCGGTGGTGACAGTGACGATGTTGATCTCGTTTTCATCCATCTCGGATGCTGACCCGCCGTGGAACCCGTTGCCCTCGTCCTCACTGTCTCCTCCGGCCACCACCAGGCGCTTCATCCCAGCCTTACCCTGGTGGACCGTCTTAACGTGCGAGCGCAGGTTGTCGACGCGGTTGAACCCGCGACCACACTTGTCACACAAGAAGGGCTTCTCTCCTAGGTTATGTAAGGATACAGAAGTAAAAGAGAGAAAGATTTGAAGGGTTAACACAGAATAATTCTGCTGGTGGTATACCTCAGGGCTAGCAGGTTGAAGCAGTACTAAAACTAAAAGGGAGTTACTGCCAACAGCATTGTATATATCACTGGAAATATATTAAAAAGGTACCTTGACAGCAAAATTGTCTATATTATCTATCAATCGATTTTATATAGAATATACAAGATACCCGAAGAGGAGTTTTACCATGTTAGTTTAATCTAGATGAACAACTCTTGTGGCTAGATCTGCGTTGAAGATAAACTGTCTTGGTAAAAATCGTATTTGTCGCACACTGCCTTTGACTTTTTGCAGTACACTTTCCTGACAGATACTAAACACTGTTACTGAGGTGTAAAGAAGATGTCTCGCTCATTGTGTATCGGAGGGGTGTGAGCGGTGACATGAATCTGGTTATACAGGGACAAGTGCTACAGTCAAAACACGCTCTTACATTGTTTTAATAAGGAAGTCTTTGGAGTAAGGAGTCTGCCATCAGCAATCCTCAAACAGATCAAATGTAATGTCAATAAGGGTTCAGTTTGCCTTTCAGTCATGCAGGATTATGCCTGGTTGCTATCTGAGGGGCCCCAACATCATGCAGTGTCGAGTACATTCAAAGGTGCAAAGGCTAAATAAAGCTGTGATGTAATGAAATTAGTGTGAGGATTGGCCTGTTGTGTTTAGAGTTCATTGGTTTCACATCAAAGAACATGTGCACCAACGTTTGGTTGTTCTGTATGGTTTATGGTTCCAACGTCAAAGGTATATTTTAGAAATGCGTGAGTGGCTAAACTGATCAAAAGCTAAATTAGCAAGAGCTTTCATTGAAATTATCATTGACATTTTCAATTTGGCTGCAATTTACACTTTGAGTAAAATTGTCATGGAATTTGGTCAGATCATGGGTTGTAGTAATATAGAGAGGAAGTGTTATTAAGAACCTCATACTAATAGCATGCACACACTTAAAATGCAAGGTTTGTGACATGGGAGTAGCTCTCTGACTAGATCAGGACAGACATGTTATGGTTTATTAAAACAATCGTATTACAAACTATGAATTTGAAAAATAAGAAAAACATCATACAAAGGTATATATTAAAGGATCAACATGAAATAAGACTAAACATATTGAGACAGGTTTGATAGACTCAGCAACTGTATTGACCACATAGCAACTTGTTTACTATGTTTTTGAAGAAGTGTTATGGAAGTATCAACCTTGAAGGTCTTTTAAAATGTGGTCCTGTTATTCACTGCTTGGAATGAACCTGAATTATTCCTGAGAGTAGTTCTTCCTACCCGTGTGAATGATGATATGCTTGGACAGATCCCCGACATTGACAAACGCCTTGTTGCAGATGTGGCACTTGTGGGGCCGGATGTTGTCATGGTGACGGATGTGATTGGCCAACTGGCTGGACTGGACAAACCTGGAGATGGAGAGAGGACATCAAGACAAAAAGGCCTCCACATTGTATCAGTAAGGATTACACTGTATGTGTGTGTGTGTGTGTGTGTGTGTGTGTGTGTGTGTGCGTGTGCGTGTGCGTGCGAATTTGTACCTTTTGCCACAGCGGTCGCAGACATAGGGCTTCTCCCCGGTGTGCTGGCGAACATGAGCAATGAGTGAACTGGCCTGTGTGAACCCCTTACCACAGATCAGACACAGACATGGTTTTTCCCCTAAAGGACAAACACACTACAGTTACATTATAGTCCATGTTACACTGCACAGGCATTCCATTCAGGCTATATAGTACAATGTAAGACATTAATATCAGCACAGTCATTTAAATCCATTTCCACGCCGCTACCTGTGTGTATGCGCTCATGTCTCTGTAGTGCTCCTGGATCGGCAAAAGCTCTCTGGCAGTGCATACAGATATAGGGCTTCTCCCCACTGTGCACGCGCAAATGTCTTTTCAAGTTCCCTAGGATTAAGAGGAGCGACTAGTTATATCAACACAGATAGACTAGTACTTTAATAGATGTCTCCATTCCCAGAACACACTTTCAAAATATGAACATTTAAGTTTAGTAAATATAAAGTAAGTAACAACAAAAAAGGTTTGATAAAAGGTGACTGTGGAAGGAAAGCATCGCAGTAGCAGACGTTACTGGTGGTGTCACAAAATGAGGTATTCTCAGTAAATGTTATGTTAGCAAGAACAAAATGCTTCACTGACCAAAGATAACATAAGACACTGCATGAATAGCATTATGTAGGGATGAGTAATTCGTTAGCAAGAGGGTTGAGTTAGTAAATTGTATATTGAGAAGGAAGGAGATTAATTGTTTCAGGTGTCGTATTTCTTCTCCAACACACGTTCTCTCCAATATTTATTTGAATACAGGCCCGGAATGACACCCTTTTGCCTTTTCTGATGTTACCTGAAGTGGTGAACTGTTTGCCACACTCTTTGCACTTCAAAGGGCCGTCCGTGATGTGGATCTTCAGGTGAGCCTTAAGATTTCCGGTCTGTCCATACCAAGTAACAGACAAGTTCGATTACAGTTCAACATTTCAACACAAGGAGGGACAAGAACTATACACAGGACAGTACAAAAGAAAATCCAGGAGGGCCTCCACAATATTTACATGTAGGTCAAACTGTCCTTACGATCCCCAATGCAGACGGGGTAACCATGCAAGCGTGTGTTTGGTACAGCGTTCAAGAAATCGCCCTGACCTGGTTGAAACGCTTGTCGCAGTGTGGACACCGGTGGCCCTTGTCGGCGTCATGGGTCTCCAGGTGGCGCATCTTGGCGGTGGGGTCAGAGAAGGCCCGGCCACAGTAGTCGCAGTGATACGGCTTCTCGCCGCTGTGCACCAGCATGTGGCGCTTCAGATTGCCAGACGTGGTGAAGAGCTTGCCACAGTCCTTGCAGCTGTACCGGGCCTCACCTGTGTGCCGTTTCCGGTGTAAGTTAAGCAGGCTGATCTGCCGGTAGCTCTTTCCACACGAGGAGCAGCAGTAGGGTTTCAGTGGGCTACCGGCGGGAGGGAGGGGATAGAGAGAGTGTGAACAAGCACTTGGCATAAATGGGTTAAGTGAGTGCCATTTAAGGTGTTCTGATGGTATCACGAATACTGTAATTGACGATCATTTCTTAATAACTGGTGTCCTGGCTCTAGGATGCTATGTTCACTTTTGCATTTAAGTAATTCAGCAGACACTTATCTATGGAGAATCACTGTAGTGAGTGGATGGATTTTGTTCGCCATGCAAACAAATCAGACATGCAGGGGACATCGACGAGGCCCCAGAAACGTGGCACTGGTTTGGCTTTGGACCCATTGATACTAACCTGTGTGTTTTCTCATGAGCCTTGCAGGCAGCGGGGTCCGAGAAAGCTTTGTGGCAGTCACGGCAGCTGAAGGGTTTCTCTCCCGTGTGAATGCGGATATGTCTTTTGAAGTTCCCAGTGTGGGTGAACTTCTTTCCGCAGTCCTAGCAAATACATGCCAACATAATGAGTTGGATATGCTCTGCCTTAAATTCCATTAACATATTAATATAAGATTAACACAGTGAGGACTTTAGGCAATTGTAAAAAAAATAATTAAAAAAAACACCTAATAAAAGCAAGCTGGAGCAATGAAACTCACACATTAAATGCCGATTTAGGTTCTCTGCTTCTTATAGCGAATGCAGCCAAAACTGTGACATTTTTAGATCCACTTCAGACAAGGACTGTGTTTTGTGTAGGCTTTCCCTGAATTAGCATTTTGATACTTGTGTGAATCTTGTCAGGAATAGGAGACCTTTGTCAACATTTTGTATAAACTACATCAATATAGGAGACTATATTGATAATTGTCACCTAATCCTACATATATTTATGCAGTTATCAAAATGCCTACACAAATCACAGACCTCTTTTGAAGGAATAAATGGTGAAATAAGTTTGTTTTGCTCCTAGGTTTTATAGGGATAATGACGTGATGATTATTTCAGTTTAGTAGCATATTTATTTTTAGGGACTAGGTTTTTTATAACATACTGGCCTAGTATGGGATGTCTCTAAATGTATTGTGTTTTGTTTTCTATCCCCAGAACGAGAAACTGATGCTATTACAGTAGCTAATAGAAATACTGTTAAAATAGGAATCGTAAGAGAAAAGTAACCACACACTAACTGCAGCACCAGCAAAACCACACACACACACACACACACACACACACACTCTATCAGCAGCACCAGCAAAACCACACACACACACACACACACACACACACACACACACACACACACACACACACACACACACACACACACACTTTCAGCAGCACCAGCAAAAACACACATTAACAGTAGCACAAAAACACTAAAAGCAGCACAAACAGACACACTAGCAGCAGCACAAAAACAGTACCAGCAGCACTCAGAGCAGCCCAAGCTAACCCACACGGTTCTCACCCCACACTTGTGCGTCACAGAGCCGTAGGACCGTGACTCGGTACGGTCGGTCACGGCACCGGGTCCCTGCTGACCCCTGTCCTCTCCGCTGCCCGTGTCCTGACCATCTTCTCCATCATCCTCATCTTTTTCTTCCTCTTCACCATCTCCCTCCTCTTCCTCCTCCTCCTCTTCCTCTTCCCCCTTCATCTCACCCTCTTCGGCTTCGGTTTTTTCTTCATTTCCATTCTTTGGGGGGCTGCTCCCCTCATCAGAGTCATTATCTACGAAGAGGAGTTGTAACCAATTGACACAGCAGCCCACAACAATCAAGCCTTTCCTCTTAGCAGTCACTGATCGAAACTTACTAGTTCGGATAGGGGTTCCCAAACTGATGACACCATTTTGATATCTGAACAATTCTTCACGATGTCTGGTATTGCAACTGATTTATAATATTACATTTGAGGGAAGGTTTGAGAAGCATCATATCATATCACATAATTATACTATATATAACCCACTAAGCACAATCATTTCAAAATAAATACAACAATAATTTCAACATCTTGTGCTAATAGGATATTCTGTGAAGAAAAGAACATGTCCATTTTCTGGTTTTGAAGGAAACAGACAGATTTGTAGGAAGAAAAACTGCTCTTTTTAATAAAACTACATTTCATTGGACATTAAACGTGGTTCTTTTGATTTAAAAAAATGATTGGGATATTGTATTAGTTTGGGAAAAGATAGGACAAGAAAATGTGAGAAGCCTTAACTAAGGGTGTTAAGGTATAAATATCGGTAGTTGCAAACCATTTTAAACGGAAGAATATATCACGTTGCAATTTTAACCATCCATGAAGTGATAATTGTATATAATCCTTATAGCTATGTTGCCATATTGTAGCCAGAGTCGCTCAGAGAGAACACACTTTTGAATACGTATATGGCAATGATCATTTAAAAAGGCACCATTATGTATAGCCTATAATTGAAATTAGCCAGAGTTTCATCTCTGGACAGCCTCTCTATAGTGGTGGGTAACCAGAGTTTGATACTGGGTGATTTATTTCACATTGCCCAGTACCAGCTATAGCCAATGTTTGCAATGACGATAAATATATGCTGTCTGTCTTGATTGGTTTTGGCAGATATATAAGTCAAGCCACATCAACCACTAAGGTTTATGACCTTGGAGAGGGCTCTCCGGTAGAGTGCGTGTGGTGAGCAAGGCAGGAAAATGGAAGCTTTAAGCCCCACTCTTCTGCACCTGCATCGTCAAGGCTAATTGGGGCAGCTACATAAAGAGGAAAAGCCACCCAAATGTGAGAGAAAACTAACTGTATATACCGTGTCTACAGTCCACAGACACTAGCACCATTGCCTGCTGAGCTCATAAAGGGGGAACGCCAGCTCGACTCCCCATAAGCAATGTCCGTGCCTCCGTTGAGTTCCCGTTTTATTTAAAGCTATTCAGGCTATTTTTGTCTTTTTAATAAAACTCCCTTGGGCCAGAAGCTTGACCCGTCTTGTGTTGGCTGCTTGGCCACGCGTCACTATCTACATAAGCAGAACCTACCAGATCTATTTTCCGGAGAGGTACAGAGCAGAGAAAAGCCACCTGATTAGCCAACCCAAAAAATATATAATCTATCCAGTCACGGCAGATGAGTGACTACACATAGAAAAAAAGGAAGGTCAGTCCAGTTGTGTATTTACCCTGTGAGACGTGGCCTCGTGAAGTTCTTCGTGCCCTTCTTCTCCTGGTGCTCATAGAAGACCTACCAGCTTCGGACCTGAATGGAAACTCTTTGAAAATAAAATAAGTAATTAACAGCACAGAAATGTCAAACACACAGATAGATAATCAATGAAAAATATGAATATTAAACATTAACTGACTGGGCGTGTAGTCCACATCCGAGGGGTCATCCTGAAACTCAGCCACATCTTTAGTGACCATCTCCACCTCCATCTCCTCTTTTTCCACCACAGCTTTTCTTGATGTAGCGTGGGTGAAGGTTTTGGGGGGTCTTCCTCTCCCCGGGCTCTGTGTGGGGGTTTGGTCTGTGGTCTTGCTGTTGACTTGTCGATCGTCTGGGGTGGTCTTCTTCGGGTCCTCTTGAATGTTCTTGGACCCCAAGTCTTCTGCTGAGGTATTTGGAATAGCCTCTTCAGGCGTCATTGTCTTTGATGGCTCCTTCTCTATGTCCTGCTGTCCTTCCTCAATCTTGTCTTTACGGTTAGGAAGAGACCACGGGAGAGAAATACATGAAAATAAAATCAGCTTTCAAAATGATGTCATAACATAATTGGTATTTCTGTGTATTAATAACCACTCTTTGTGTTCCAGTATGTACTATACTCACGGTCAGTGAAGTCTTGTGACGATGAAGAGACGGCCAGAGACTGGTAGGCAGAGCAGGCATTGACTATCTCCTGCATCTGAAGGAACGTGGCCACTGCCACCACATCCTCCACATTCTGAGAACTCAAACTCAGCTTGGCCGTGTACATGAACTCAAGGACTTGGCCCAGACCTGCAGAACACACCCACACAGGGATGACGCAGAATACAACAAGTATGACGTTCAACATGGTTACTGAAAACGCATTGAAGGTACCCTCTAATTGCATAATCTTAACTATATACCCTGAAAGTCCCATGTACCTGCTGCATTGCTGATGTCCAGGTGCACCACATCCTTCTGGTCCAAGAAAAGGGTGCGAAAATAGGCGCTACAGGCAGCCAGCACAGCCTTGTGGGCCTTGAAGTCCACCCCATCCACCACAAAGGTACAATCACATAGCAGGCCCAGCTGACGCTGGTGGTTGAGCTGCTCCAAAACCTTTCCACTGTGCCATGGAAAGTCCATCCTGGAGAGTCGGTGACCAGGGAAGCTCTCTGCAGTGGTCTGTGAATTGAAGGATTGGTGAATGATCTTCGATTGCCAGGTACAGTCACACAAAAAGTATAATTTCCTATTATTTCACGACATATATCAGTAAAAATTATATTTGACCCCCCACTACACATGAGCTGTGTTTTGATCAATGTTACATTCTGAAAAGTTTGAACAGAATTACCAGTTGAAGAAAGAGGGGAATGTGAGTTGGTTGTTTAAGTACCATCACGCAAGCAACGAGTCACAACATTTCAGGCAATGAGCAGGACGGGACAGAAGTTGTGTTCCAACAAAACACACATCTCATGCCTTGCCACGTAAATCATTTTTGATCTTCTTGACATGGCTACAATCTAGATTCAATGGCTGGACTGCATTCGCAAATTCAGCCCCAAACCACTTGCCCTAGAAACATTCCCTCAGGGAAAACCCATCAGAATGGGGTGCAATTTTGTTTGCTGGTCCAATATATCAGTGGCCTCCGTCAGCACTTGCTTTAGCTTGACGGGACGAGTGAAAACATTGTTCATTTGCATGACTGATACAACCCACAATTCATGCAAACTGTAGTCACGTGTCTAATGCAAAATGTCAATTTGAATCATCCCTACTAATTTGTGTCAGATTATCTCACCGGTCAGACTCCTTGTGAGATGGGTCATTCCTACTATGCGGGGCCATTTGAACCGCCACATGTTTGTAAAAAAAAACACGTTTAACGTTTCTTATAAGTTTTCAGAGAAATATCACATATGACTGTCAGAATAACATATCGGTCAAATTCAGGCACTCCTAATAAATGTAGGCGGATTGTTCACACGGGACCATGAGATATTTCCACACTGTTAGGGACATACATATTTATACCATTATTTCAACAAGGAATACAGACGGAGACCAAGGTCTCTTTTACAGCTGGGCCCTGCGTATACATGTTAACACATACAGTTTAGGAACAATGATTAAAGGCAAACTGGAAAAAAAATGCATAGAACAGACTAAAGAAGACGATCGCAGACAGCAGAGGACAAAAAACAATGCTTTAAAAGCATTGTATAAATTCCATTAGCATGGAATGTGGGGGTCCCTTAGGTGTTACCCGGGGACAGGGTCTTTGCTGAAATCAATATTGAGAATACAGCCAATAATAGGACTGTATTTTCTAAACAAATGGAGCGCACTTGTCTGCACACAGTGGAACACCGAGCATACATACACTACCGTGGACAAAGTTGATTTATAGGTGAACCCAGACTTTTGAATGGTAATGTACATCTCTCACAGATACAAGTAACACCTCTGAAAACTCATGTAATAATCTCAAGGTTTACATGCAAGTTATATACAATCAAAGCATGCCTGACCTACCATATTTTTTAAATAGTTACCCAATTTATCCCACAAATATGTGCATGTCACTATAACAAAATGTGCACTATTCAATGCATGGCGGTTTTATGCGTACTTTCACCCATAGCTTTTAGCCCAGGGACCCACAGACCAGGCACAGAATCCCTCAACACATACATACATATTTTGTCTTATACCTTGGTCAGTACATACAAGGGCTAGCATTACCAAAAACAGTTACAAGCAACAAAGAAAAAAAATCCTTCAATAAATGTTTAAAATGGGCAAGGGGGCAAGTGGCTCAAGTTTAAGTTTGATCTACAGGCCATTTCATAAGGAGCTTAACAGGAAAAGGCAGCCATATCAAATTCTATAGAGATTGCAGGGGCCTCAAATGTATTCCAGACTTGAGATAAGGTTTTATTCGTTGTATTTCTAAAGTTCATAAGTGATGATGAATAGTGCTTTAAAGAGAGCATGTTGTTCTCGTTTCAAGGACAGCGAAGTCCAGCCCACACTTTGATAAAAACTACAGTGGTGAGTTCTGTAGCTAGCACCCATAATAAACCTAAGAGTGCAACGATAGGTAAGTGTGGATGCCATAGCACGCATATAGATAATATCCCTATAATACATAACCTACAACATAGAAGTAGCTTGCAAAATGTGTTTTCTATTTGTGAAGGAAAAACAGGTCTTGTTTCTATAGAGGAAACCTAGCTTAATATTGAGCCTTTTACAGAGTTCATCGATGTATTCAAAAAGATCATCCAGCAATATCCCTAAGTACTAATTTGCAGAGACTTGATTAATTCAAGAGCCATCTAAACATGAGTGTATTGTTAACCAGCTTTTTGAACCTATTAAAAATAAAAGGGTTAACTAGGTATGTATTCATATTCTTCAAATTTCTGTACCTCTTTTCTTGTCTTCAGATTAAACTATGCTTACTGGGTAAACCAACACTTTATTTGGAACCGATTTTTCAAGAAAATAATGAATAACAATAAAATGGTTAATCTAAACATACATATTGACCACAATCAGTTTCTACAAGTTAAATGGCACATTTTGTATTGTTATTTGTCGTATAAGACATAATTGGTAAACCATTACACGTTAACATTCAATGACAGTGTTCAAAATGCACTCAGGCGAGACAATAAAACGTATTTCTAGGGGGTGAGGGTGTAGATTTAGGCGATGTCTACTTTGCGTCCATAAACGGTCAGAAGAGAAAGGATATGAATCAGGAAGTATGTCTCTTCCGAAGGGTATTAGAAAATGTTTTTAAAAACGTTGCTTTACTGTACAACTATCTGCAACATTCCACTCATAAAGAAACAAGCACAGGCCTGTAGTACATCTCATTAAATGTACATTATAGTCCTTTAGGCGACAGAATGGGTATAGAAAAAAAGTTATGGAATTCATTTAAAACGACAAACTATATGATAATGTTATTTTGGGTTGACGATGCAGCGGATTGATTACGAATCCTGTATCCTTCTAACTTCGCTCTCCGGGATTAATTTAGCGTGCCTAGACTTGCATGTTTTTGCCAAACAAGATGGCGTTTGGTAAAAGAAAATCTTTCTGGTGATCCGTGGAACCTCGTGAACTTCAAGCATACCATATTTTAAAATACGTGCTGTAAAATTACCTGTCTGAAATTGCTGAGTTATCCGGTCGAAATGCTTGTTATGGTGTTCTTTGGAAATAATTTCCACCGTCCGTTTAATATTTTCAATCGAGTTTTTCGGTGATCGATCTAGCTCCAAAGACTCGATTCAGCGCCATCTTCTACTCTCTGATCGATTGATAATGGCCGGTGTGGATGGTTTACATAATGCGCACGCGCAGTCTTTAGGGAGCTCCTTTACGCACACGACTGGTGCTCAAATTGATGACGTATTTGGCGTAGCTGAAAATCTGCTCCGAACCGGGCAGAGCCGAGTGGATGTGAACGCGGTGTGTCGGTTCATAGCCGTTCCTACAATATGCCGACTGAGAGCAGCGGATGATTGGTGTCGCTTTTCGTAATGAAATGTAGACATCAGATACAGTCACAGAACTGAGACATCCCACTCGAAGACCCGCCCAACTCGTCCAGACGGGTTCTCCGGTGTAATTATTTCCCTGGACCCAAAGATGGGGTTTGTCTCAAAACGCGTGTCTGCATGTTTAGAACATTAAGCAAGCAACGGCCCGACCAGGATAAAAACAAACATATGAGGAAGTTAGAAGTTAAGAGTTTATCGTCTCTGTTCCTGCTATCTCTAAGAAATATATTTGGTTATAAGGTGTTATTACTTATATTATTCAATCAGTAAGAACATAAGTTCAAAATACGATTCATCAAACATGTAAATATATTAAAATACCGTATTTTTAATTGAGACAATAGAAACATGACATTTAGAAATGAAAAAGGAAAAATAACCAAGCATAGAATGGTTTAACCTGGAAATTCATTTCATTTTCATATTTAAGATTTTTTTATATTAACAAGGCATAAATATCTATTACAATAATTACATTTAATTGAAAATGAATGTAATTGTGGTAAAGATATGGTATTTATGTTTTTGTATGGAGAATTTTTCTACAAGAACAAAACAGTTAACAACAAAGGCAATTTGTTTTAAGAATTATTACAGTAGTAGCATATAATATCTTTCATACAAAAACAACACAAATGTTTGCTACACAAAATAAGTATTCAGCAAAGCCTTTCCAAAAGTCAGTCACATAACTGCATTCAACAAACAGGTGCACAGGATTTTCAGAGATGCACGGATTCATCGTAAGTCCGAGCTTAGACCTCGACTTCTTTGATTTTGTTAGGTATTTGTAAGGCAGTGTTTCATAGGCAACAACAAGGTTTTTTTTCTTAACATGTCAGAAGCAAATGTGTTTCAGAAAAATTTACCTCAGGGCAATTTCCTTTAATACTTCTTACAACAAATTTTCTCCAGCAAACCAAAAGCTACAGTACTGGAGTACTGCAAAGACCAATTTCAGCTCCCTAATAAAGTCTTGGAAAGAAACTTTTTATTATTCTAATGAAAATTGATTTTGGACAAAATACACCTTAAAAGTGGAGACCCCAAAGAATGCAAAAAATAACACATTATACTTGACTTTTCCACAGTGCATCAACACTGCATCATCTTCAGTGCAACTGTCTACAGAGCAAGACATGTACAACCTAGCTAGAGTGTTACAGAAACAAGCTGAGGAACAAGTAAATTAACAAAACCTGCATCACCATTCCCATAAAAATAATACTTTACTGAAATTGTCATTTTTCACTCTCAAAATAAATGTGATTTTTGGGGACGAAGAGGCTCTCTTCCATGTTCTCCAGACTGAAAACTTGTTCAACAATAAGCGTAACGAGATCGCAGAGTTGGTGACTCAAGTCGAAGAAATTTTTATGTAAAATGTAACATAAAATGTATGCACACCTGACAGTAAAGCCACGTTACATAAAATTATCTTCTATTAGGCATGTATGTACAGGCATGTTCTTCTGCTCAGTCATTGCTCATGCCTGACAGATGATACAATGCCTGGATAGGTTTTTTAAGGATCAGCTAACCTCTTCATATAATATAGTAATATATCAGTGGTGCATTGTGGGAATTTATTCTCAAAGCTGCATTGAGTACAGATGACTGAACTACTCATATTGGTATATGTGCCTGTTACTGCATAATGCCAATGAGGCAGCACACAAAGTTTGTTAAAACTGATATTGGTTTATGTCATAATGTATAGCGGTATAATATTTAGTTATTTTTAATTAATGATTTCTCTCAAATCGTTATGGGACTCATAATTCCCCTCTCTGACCTCTTCAAAGATCTGACATTATTGACAATGACCTGAATGTAAACCATTGTCAAAAAGGATGTTTTTTATTTCACATAAACCACAAACTACAAGGTATAAATTTTAGCAGTTTTGTTAATCATCTTTAAAAAAGGAACAATTCAATATGTGGAATTCACCACCCTACCCCTATGTTATATGATAACTGGAAACCAAACACTACAAAATGCAAGAACTTAATCGGGTTCCACCCAGAAGACAGTGGAACTTTAAAGAAAACATCAGGAACCTTTTTTTAATAGTTTAGATTGATGTACACAACAGGTTATATTCTCAGTAGGGGAAAGATTTTTTCTACTCTGTCATTCACACCACTATTACAATATTTTGTACTAGTATGGTAGCAGTACACTACAGAGTTCAAGAGAAGAAGTTACACAATGGATGAATGGATAGGACATGTTTGTGTGTGTGTGTGTGTGTGTGTGTGTGTGTGTGTGTATACACCCATGTATACGTGTGTGTCGAGCTTTTGTGTGATAACATTTAGAAAACAAAACTACAGAGTAGACAAACTATTGTCAATCCAAGGCCATTATATACTGGAAGAGGTGGTATGCGAGGAATTGGTATAGCAGAAGAAAACATACATATAAAAGATCCAGCTTTAACGGCAGAATAGACTGGCAAAATGATAAAGAAATGAAATGGAGAAACAAAATATATTTCAGCATCCCAAAATACAGGCAGTGACTGAGAGGGAGCATGGGGGAATCCAGTCCATCTGGTTAGATCTTGATCTCTGTGCGGAAGGTCTGTGTTAGCTCATGCTTGGATGGGTGTCTGCGAGCCTTGACTGTCAGAGTTCCCTCAGAGCCCAGAGATGATGTCACCGAGGTGGGGTCCACATCCTCAGGCAGCTGGCACTTGTGGGTGAAAGTGTTCATCACTGTACCGTCTGCCGCCAACTGTTCAAGAGAGGTTAAAGATGAGAGAATTATAGAGACAGTTGTCGTATATAACAACGTTTCTCAGATACCTTAAACACTTATTTTCAAAATCATTCAGTTGTCACTGAAAAGAGATTTGCCAACCTTTTCTGCATGAACTTCAATCTGGTTGTTTGAGGTGGTGACGATGACATCCTCTGGGGAAAAGTCTTGGACATCCACTGTGAACTGATAGCTGTCACCCATTGTTTTGATCTTGCCCGTTGTCCCTGTCCGACCTCGAAACACAACCAAGACATTAAGTTACGGCAGGTAATATTTTTACTGAAGATATCTTGACCTTCAGAAAAAACTATTGTTTTCCTAATAAGTGCAGCTCAATTCCCCTAACCTTCAGATCACAACTTAGATGCTGACTTGATGTAACTTGATACATCTTTATTACATGTAAAAAAACATAGTACTGAAAACACGTTCAGTACTCCATTGTGTATTGTGTGTTCTGCCTGGGTGCCCTTTCACTGAACATGCTATATCTTCTTTGGTCTATTCACCCAGTGTCACTGTGAGTGTGCCTGTGTGTTTGTGTGTGTGTGTGTGTGTGTGCATGTTGCTATGCAACGGTCTGGCCTTTCCTCGCTCAGGTGTCCTCACAGTCGTTCTCTGTGTGTGAGGTCAGAGCATTGGCAGTTTGTCCAACATTCTCAATTGGTAGACGCCTCGATAGCCTCTAACATCGTGCCCTCTCCTCCGTCACCAGCCACCCCTCTTTTTCCCGGAGGAATGGGCATACCAGTCACAGCACCAAAATACCCTGCTATGCCCTACTGCTACCACCCAACAACCAATGACTTTTAGAATGATTGGCTTTAATGTGCCACTGAATGTTCAAGCCAGCCTACAGAAAAATGACATATTACATTGTGCTTTATCAACAGACAAGTTTATTTAGAAACGGTACTTGCTTTTGGATTAAGCAAACTATCTATATTTTTATATTTATATATATATATATATATATATATATATATATATATATATATATATATATATATATATATATATATATATATATATATATATATATATATATATATATATATATATATATATATATATATAGAGAGAGAGAGAGAGAGAGATAGATTGATAAAGACACATACACACTCATGTAAAATCAACTTACTGGGAAACCCCAAGGCATCTGTTCCAGGTCTCATAAAAGAACCAAAGTCCTCTGCAAAGAGTCCCCTGCTTTTCTCCATGTATGGGTTGTTGGAGGATGAGGCTGAGGAAGAGGTTTGCTGGAAGCTGCGCTCCGATCGGTAGGCAGAGGAGTTTGTCGCACTCATCGATGACTAAGTCTGCAGGAGAGGTCGGAAAAGTATCCCCTTTAAAGGGAAAAAGAGAAAGGGAGGAGATCCTTGAAGTTCAGTCCTGGCCAAGTCTACTCAGTTTAGATCAGTGGGAAGTTGGAAGATGGGCAGATCCTGAAGGATTAATATTTATCCTCTCAGTTAAATATTTACCAATATCCCCTCCTCGGGTGGTTTGTAAGATTTTATTTCCTGTTCCTCTGTGTGAAGACAAGCTTGTGTATGTGTCTGTTTTTGCCTTTTGGGTAACTTTGTCCGTTACTGTGTCTACGAGCATAGCCAGACAGTGACGGACACAAGCTCTTATATATGTGGATCCAAGATATGTTTTGTGATGGTGGGTCACGTGTGTGTATCTGAAGGATAACAGTGAGCTATTTTTAAAATTTGAGCAAGAGCGGTTTGGTGTTAAGAGAAGACAAAGAGAGAGAGAGAGCAGAGAGAGAGAAAAGAAAGAGTTTGAGAGAGAAGAGAAAGAGAGAAAATAAAAAAGAGAGAGAAAGGAGAGAAAAGAGAGGGAAGCAGCTAGGGAGGCAGAGGAGGCGTTAAGTCAACAGCTGGCACTTAAACTCCCAAAATAGCTATCCTGCTATTTCTTTCTCTGTTAGTATTTTTCTCAACAGTTTCACTTTTTGTGATGCATTTTAATTATAACCATTTACAACTCATATGTAGAGGAAGTGACCATTGACCCATTTCAATGTCACCTATTTACGTCTGATAGGAGTAAAGGTGTTAAGACTGCTGAGATAAAGAAAACAGGGCACATTTGTACAGATTACTGGGTGACATTAGTTAGAAGTACACATCCATTATTATCTATAGGGAATGCAGGACATCGATTGAGAATGTTCCTGATTGAGTCTCATTAAGCTAATCGTCAAGGTTCGTGATGCTTTGCCCGATAATTTGACTTGGTTGTAAACAACAGTCTTTATTTCATTTACCTAGTAGATTAACACTCTCAGTTTCATGTCACCTTTATCAATCCACAAGAAGATAGAAATAACAGACGAATCAAGAAAATGTAAAGTTCTATATGCTTTCATGTCTGCTCACAGGCAGTATAGGTGATTTTCTAATGTATTGCATGGTGACACACAATATTCCATCCTATTTGTGTAAACCTAAAGTCAACTGCTAATCATCTAATTCTAGCTCAGCGACTCACCACCTCCCCACAGAGACTGACCATGTCACCAGTCGAAAGCCCTATCTGAGTGGGTTTCTATTCTAGAGACATGAGAACGAGGGGGAAATGGGAAGGTCAGAGAAAGGTGATGAGGCAGATGAGGGAGGGAAATATATGCACGAAAGTGTGGGGAGAGTAGCAAAAAGAAGAAACTTATAGTGGAAGACGACAGAACAATGGGTGGAGAAGTTGCAATAGATGCAGGGTTTGGGAAGAGAATCCAACAGTCAGGACAGGACACCAGTGAAAGTGTGATTTAATGAAAGGGAAAAAAGACAAGAATAGGGAGAGGGAAAGAGTGAGACGGAGAGAGAGAGACTGGGAGAAAGGTATTGATATCAATCCCAGCATGTGTCGTTCTAAGGAACAGAGAGAGACAATGACGTCGAGTCACCTCTGGAGAGGTCACTGACGCCATTGGATGTGACACGCACAGGGGTGGGACTTTCAGAGAGTGGGAAATGTGAACAACAAACTATAGATACGCATGCGTGCAGGAACACGCACACACACAGACTCATGCAGACACACACTAAGGTCCTTGCTATTCTTGGGCATGTGGTTGTGTTTGCCTCAGCTGCCCTGTGTGACGTAACACTTTTATTCTTACTGTCCGATGTTGGTGTGTGTGAGTCTGTCTGTCTGGACGGAAAGTCTGAGGAGAGAACTAGGTTCATTTACTTCAGGGGTTGACTGGTGGCGACCCCCACTGTTGGGAGTTCTGTTGTTATTTTTGTTTTGTATTCTCCAGAATTTCGGCTAAATTCATTTGATTTGGGAATTAAAATTATTCCCACCTATAAAATTCTAAACATTATATGATTATGTGTCAATGTAATCAAGGTACAAAATAATCTCTATTAGTAATAAAAGGCTGAATGCCTGGAGAACTGTTGAAATTCTCCTTTTGGGTGTAGTTGTGACCAATATGTATTCTGAACCACACTCCATATCCAGAATATTGACCTTTTTTAGAACAATTTGCAGATTTTAGTTTCTTAGGTTTATGGACTATTTTGTGTTGATCAATCTAAAAAACTCATAATTGAATCCATTACGATATCTTGTTGTCACATAACAATGTCTAAGGTGTGAATACTTGGTATGGTAAATACATTTTCTGAGTACCTTAGAATATGGGTTCCCATGTGGCAGGTCAGATCAATGGCAGAGGACTGAATATGGAGTCCTGGCTATACAGGCCTGAATATGGAGTCCTGGCCATACAGACTGAATATGGAGTCCTGGCTATACAGGCCTGAATATGGAGTCCTGGCCATACAGACTGAATATGGAGTCCTGGCTATACAGGCCTGAATATGGAGTCCTGGCCATACAGGCCGGAACATGGAGTCATGGCTATACAGGCCTGAATATGGAGTCCTGGCCATGCAGACCGGAACATGGAGTCATGGCTATACAGGCCTGAATATGGAGTCCTGGCCATGCAGACCGGAACATGGAGTCATGGCTATACAGGCCTGAATATGGAGTCCTGGC
>JACXGJ010002059.1:23920-71812 GCA_016801105.1 Esox niger | reverse complement strand
CAGGGGCGCCGGCGGGGGTCAGGCGGGTCAGGGGCGCCGGCGGGGGTCAGGCGGGTCAGGGGCGCCGGCGGGGGTCAGGCGGGTCAGGGGCGCCGGCGGGGGTCAGGCGGGTCAGGGGCGCCGGCGGGGGTCAGGGGCTCGACATCCCACCCCTCTGGGGGTGGCAGAAGGAATCCCTCTGCCAGCCACTCAGGCGGCGGCGGAGGCAGAGCCTCCTCGGGGGCCCCCTGTGGCCCAGGCCCCCTCAGAGGGGCCTGAATAGGGGCACGTAGCCCCCCCCAAAAAAAATATTTGGGGAG
Source organism: Esox niger (assembly GCA_016801105.1). NCBI lineage: Eukaryota > Metazoa > Chordata > Actinopteri > Esociformes > Esocidae > Esox > Esox niger. The sequence continues at coordinate 71,513 of JACXGJ010002059.1, read as the reverse complement.
GCCCCGGGGTGGCGGCAGGTACAGGAGTGGTGGAGAGCCGCGGAACAGGCCGGGGAACAGGGACAGGCCGGGGAACAGGATCAGGGGCGGGCCGCGGAACAGGGGCGGGCCGCGGAACAGGGGCGGGCCGCGGAACAGGATCAGGGGCGGGCCGGGGAACACTCAGCTGGTCCTGGATGGCAGAGATACTTGCCAAGAGGGTGTGTAGACTGCCCAGTATGTTGAGCAGCGCAGCCTGTTGTTCGTCCAGTTTGGTCCCGCGAAAGGCAACCGCCTGACGAAGAGCGTCCAATTCCGCTTGGGCCATGTTTGGTCGGATCATTCTGTCACGCTGGCGTGTTGGGGAATCCAACAAAAATCCAAAAGGGGAGATGGAGGCAGATGCAGGGGTTCAAGGGAGGACTTTAATAAACTAAGAGGAAAACAAAACAGAGTGCCGTGCACTACAACAAAAGCTTAAAACTTAACAGTCAAACGGGAGCAGGCGCAGGCGCAGGCGCAGGCGCAGGCGCAGGCGCAGGCGCAGGCGCAGGCGCAGGCGCAGGCGCAGGCGCAGGCGCAGGCGCAGGCATCTAACATGGGCACAACGCGACTTCACAGGACACTGACAATGACCCGACAAACACAGGGAGAAACTGACTGAACTAAATACACAGACTAACGAGCAGAACAGAAACAGGTGGGGGCAAAACACAGGTGAACTAAATACACTGATCAACAGGAACAAGGACAAGACAGATCACAGATAAACAGAAAACAAGGACCGGAACGGCCCCAGCTGGCCGGGACCGTGACAATTACATCTTCCCTGTAAAAGGCATTTTTTATAACTCTAAAATGTACATTCTTTGTACATCTGGTTGTTTGCCATTTACTTTGGTCCATTTCAGGTTGAACTTCTTAAAACTCAATAAAAACTGGAACATTCAGGGGTTTCTAAAACATTTGACCTGTAGTATATATATTCACTACCATTTATATATTTGGGGTCACAACTAAATGTCCTTGTTTACAAAATAAAATAATGTCCATTATTGTCCATTAAAATAATATGGCACAACAGATACATTACCAAGATCTGGACGTCCCTCCAAAATGTATGAAAAGATTAAAAGAAAACTGGTCAGGGCCTACAGCCACATTAAAGGAGAATTTCTGGCAAGTACTGGCTGTGAGCTACATGTGACAGCAAATGTGGGAAAATGTGTTTTGGTCTGATGAAACCTAGGTTTACATTTTAGGCAATAAATGCAGGTATGTTTGGCACAAAAACAACACTGCACAACCCCCAAAGAACCCCATACCCACAGTGAAGCATGGTGGTGGCAGCATCAAGCTTTGGGGATGTTTTTCTTCAGCTGGAAACGAGGCCTTAATCAGGATGGAGAACAGAAGCACAGGCAGGATCTTAGCAGAATAGTCGTGGACGGGCTATCGGTCGGTACACAGAAAATCGGCGCGAGCGTTTGGAGATTGTGAGATGTGGCGCAGTGGTCTCTTAATGTTTTAAGAAAATAAATATATTTTTGCAATGCAAAATCTAAGTAGAATATATGATGAATATATGTCTAATACATTTTACTATATTCTAAATACATTTCAGGTATCAAAATGTATTTCACCTTTTTTTCTGAAATATATTTACAAATGTATAAATATATTTAACTTTATTCAAAATGCATTTGGGGTATCAAAATGTATTCTACCTTTTATTCTGAAATGTATTTGAAAATGAAAAAATACATTTCAATTTTGTCCAAATGTATTTCACCTTAAAATGCTCATATAACAACACATATTTTGTATAGATATACATTACCACATGTATCTTATGGTCACAAATATATTCTAACGTACTATAGTAATTTTGGTAGTGATTAGTGCGCCTGACTGTGGAACATGAGGTTGCATGTTCAAAACATTGCCTGCCCAATGTTACAGTATATATTGAAATTAAATAAATGTTTTAGAAATATATTTAAGTTGCCAATTTCAAACATTTTGACATATATTTACCAAATGTATTCCAGAATATATTTTCCTAATGTGTTTGGAAGTGTACACCATAATCTAACTTATTACATTAAGTATTAGGTCAGCAGTGTAGGTTTAAACCTGCAACACTGTGAATATCACTCTAGAATGTAGGCTTTGCGGAGTTGTGGAGCTGAGAGCACCATAAATGTAGGGAATTAAACAGAATATGTAAAAAAAATATGTTCCCGTCCTCAAAATTTGACAGCAGGTTAGAAGAGTGCTTAATGTAAATCAGTCTACTGGCCACCTGGTAGATCTATCAATTTTTGGGTAGGACCCTTTTTGCTGCTTCAAGAATTAACAGTCATTAAGAATTTTCTCAGCATTTCTTTAATTACCTTAATAAGATGTATACAGTTTAATATTAATTCTGTAATTATATTTTTCATGTGCAGGAAGAAGAGAAATGATACTACTGATAGTTACATTTCTGATGGTGGTGAAAACATTGGGACAAAGTAATATATATATTTCAAATAGTTGATAAAGTACTTAATGATCAGTTTCTGGTCAAAGATAATCTTGTATTTATCCCACAGGAAGTGCTACAATCTGCAATCTCACTCAGCAGAAGCAAGATCAACGGTGTTTTGGGGCTTTGGGAGAATCTTTGTCCTTCCTTCTTGTTGCAAACAAAGATAAAGTAATAACATTGAAGAAAGGGGATAAACGTATTGTCAAAACCAGAGAAGGATGGAGAAATGTATTGTCAGAGGATTATTTGAATCGTTCAGATTTCTCGAATAAAAAATTCAGACTGGACAGTCTTACATATAACGACGCTGGAGACTACCAATTGGAAATATATACTTCAAATGGAACATTGTTGCATACTGTCAAAATGCAACTAGAGATACAAGGTACAGAAACATTTAATTTTTCCATGCATCTAAGTGGGGATAATTTAATGTCAATAGAATGTAATATTAGCATCAAACATGAAATGATATGAGAGTTCACAATTTTCATGCTACTGTGACAGTGTTTCTGTAGAATGTCTGTTTGTGTCTGACAGCCCCAGGGTCAGAGGCAGTGTTGTCTCACATCTGTCTTCCTCATGGAGAGACCATGGTCAACTGTTCCTCACAGGGGGACAGTCTTCAGTTCAGCTGGACCCTAAAAAGTCAGATTCTGACCAAGAGAATAGCCTCTGTTCACTACCACAGCAGCGTGATCACTCTGAAGAGTGATGTGACAGGAGCCCTCACCTGTGTGGTTCAGAATGAAGTTAGTAGCAGCAGATCCACTATGAATCTCCCAACCTGTTCAGGTAATGTAAGCACTGTTTTTTTCTTCAATTTTAGAAATCCAGGGTTTTTCCTGGCTTAAAATTAATCAAATGTGTTAGCAGGGATGGACAGTGAGTTAAAAACGGCCCTGGAATTTAGACCGGCCCAACAGACCAGGGTCTCTTTTATCCAGACCAGGCCCCCATATACGCCACCATGGCTGCCCTGCTAATGCACGCAAGTTCAAACACAATCAGCCTCTTACACAAAAACCTAGCCACATCACAACCATTGATCACTATTGCAGTACTTCTTTAAAAACATCTACAGAGCACACACTGAATATGTAATGATTGAACTACCTCACATCACAAGAAGCCTAGAGTGAAAAATATATTCTAAAATATCCACAATACACACTGAGACAGAACAATCTAACTGCAGCTCAGGGTCAGCTGGCTGGCTTTGAGTCACCGAAAAACAATGTACATCTAAAACATAATGGTTGAACACTCTAAAAATAGAACGCAACCTATAAGAAAACAACACAAGTCATCATGAGTCATGATTGAACTATATCACAGCAACTGAACCCTTGAGTAAAAAAAGAGAACCTATAATATCCACAATACTCACTGCCACATAGAACTGTTGACTGCTGCTCAGGTTCAGCTGGTTGGCTTCACTTTGGTTTCCTTGTGAGAGAGTGCTCCTGAGTCTGCTTTTGATATAATTTAAGATGGAGAATCTTTGCTCACAAGCCACCTGGGTACCGGAGAGGGTGAGTGGGAACTTGTATCCAAGGCTAAGGATATGTTAGGCATCAGTAAGGATGTTGCACCGCCTCACCACCTGGTTACAACAGTAGAAATTCTTTGCAGGATTGCAGCATTTTTTTCTTCCATTTATTCTTCTTCTGTCCTCAACTGTCCTGGTCATGTATTCCTCCAGTCCTGAAATTTCTGTCTTTTCCACTGTACAGCAAGGCTCTTCAGCTAACAATACAAATTGTCAAAAGTTGCTCGGCTATCAAATTGAAGCAAAAATCTTTTGAGGTCTTGAAGGGTAGTCTCTGGAAGACCACTGGATGTTATCTGGTCTAATTTTTATTTATCTACAATATCTGTCAACAACTAGACAAATTAATGCTTACTTGATGTCTCTCACTTCACAACAGCCACAAGCGTCTCTTGGTCGACACCTGTCACATATCTCAATGACAGAGTGCTGGTCTTGGAAGAGTCCTGATTTGTATCGATCTGGACAGAGGACTTTCCAGCTTGCTCAATTTCACTTGACACTGTCTCTTGGATAATGCTCTGAATTGTGTGAATGGTGTTGACAGTATTTTTTGAGATGAGTGTGAACCTCTGCCTCTTTCCCTAGACTAATGTAGGTTCTTGCTTTTCTCAATGCATTCAGTGAGATGTTCTTTCAAACAGATGTCATACTTTCGCAGCAGTATTATCATCTCCAAGAAATAACTGTGAAACTGGTGTCCACTAATATATATGCAGCCCGGGACTACATACCTCAGTATCTGAGCCCTACAAATTGCAAATGCCCTACAAATTGAACAGTATAACGCATGGCATTTTTCATTGCATCACAGCAATTTCCAATTGGTGCTGTTTTTAATACAGAAACCCATTGTACAACAGTGTTTTTTTATTCCTGCGTAGGGTGAAAAACTACAAAAACCAGGCAGCAGCCCCACTATTCCATATCAAGTGAATGAATGAATACTCACTGCTCACAGTGTCTAGTAAGAGAGAAACTGGTATGACACTTGTCAATGAGGATCATAATATATAATAATATTTTACGTCTAAAATGCTAAATGTGTATGGAATGTTTGCAGGGCCATTGTTCTCAGCTTCATGTGAATTCATTTAGAATTTCACGACATTCAAAAGGAAAATTGTAAGATAGGGAGGGGCCAAATCACAGAAAAAAAAGAATTTCAAGAGGCTGGCTACAGTATGTTGTTAAGGTTGTTGTGATGAGTTGTTCTGTGTGACACACAAAGAAAAATTATTATTTTGGCCAGTAAACATATTCTTGGCTCTGCTGCTTGTGCTGATCCAGCCCCTTCAAATTAATATATTTATATTAAATATTATATCAAATATGATAAATGCATTCATGTTTTTGGGGACAGTACATACTTTCACCTGTCATCTTCGTCTGTCTTGTGAACTCTCTTTATAAAAAATTCTAAACACACAATCTGAAACATAAAGAGATAGTTATTGGGATTGGATGTAGTTAAGGTGTATTAAGTTTTATAGAACTATTTTGGCATGCGTGGGTGTAAAAGCAAAGTAGAATCCATGCCAGCAAGCAAGCAATTTTAGTAATCTAGCAAAATGTATACATAAAAGCAATTCAATGTGCATTACAATGAAAATAAAAATACAAAATGCAATGGAATTAAAACAGTCAGATAGTTACAATTCTCTAGCTCAGCTGTCTCCAGGGGGGACTGCATTAAATTCAACACCCCAGAATTAATTCTCTATCTCAGTTGTCTACAGGGGTACTGAATGAACTTCAATACCCCATTATCTAAATACTCGCATTCAAATGCTAGGATGAACCTGTCAGTCCCTATGTATCTTACTTGGCTCTCTCCAGAGGGACATATATGCCATGTCTGTACATGCATTTTCCTCAATGAATTATAGTTATCATAACTGTTCACTGTACCACCCTGGCATCTCAATCCTTGGATAAACTCGTCAGTCCTTTTGTGAGAAAATACCCTACATCAATGTCTAAACAGCAGCACAAGAATTTGCATTTTCTGTCATCCACAGTTGGTAAAATTGACACAGATGTTATTCCTCTGATAGCACCAAAACTTGCATTATGAATGGTAAAATATTGCAGAATATACATTTAATAAAAAAATAAATCAAAAAGAAAAACCTAAAATACAGCATAATAATAAAGCACAGAATAAAAAATAGAAATAATAAAACAAATAAAAACATAGGGAGCTATTAGAGCTTACTGTTAAGTTTAAGTGATAAAAACATAGGTAGCTATAAGGCTCACAGCGTGGTTAAGTTTAAGAGCTCAGTCATAGGCACGTGAAAAGAGAAGTGTTTCTAACCTGGATTTCAAAATGGATACGTTTGGTGCATGTCTTAGATCTTCTGGTAGTTTATTCCAGTTGTGTACCGCATAACTGCTAAACGCAGCTTCTCCATGATAAGTTTGGACTCTGGGCTCTACTAGCTGACCTGAGTTCATGGATCTAAGAGCCCTGCTCAGTTTACATTCTTCAAATATATCAGATATGTATTCGGGTCCTAAACCATTCAGAGATTTATAAACTAGAAGCACCACTTTAAACTCTATTCTGTAACTGACTGGAAGCCAATGCAAAGATTTAAGAACCGTAGTGATGTGCTCGGTCCACTTGGTCCTGGTTAACATTCTAGCAGCTGCATTCTGAATGAGCTGCAGCTGTTTTACAGTCTTTTTGGGGAGTCTAGTTAAGAGGCCATTACAGTAGTCAACCCTACTAGAGATAAAAGCATGGATGAGCTTCTCTTAGTCTTTTTGGGACACCAGGCTTTTGATTCTGGATATATTTTTCAAATGGTAGAATGCTGTTTTGTTGATCCATTTGATATGACTGTTAATTGTGATGTCTGAGTCTATCAGAACACCAAGATAACAGACTTGATCCTTGGTTTTAAGGGCCCGAGAATCCAGCTTAAAGCCACATTACAGTCTCCATTCCAATAATTAGTTAACCATTCCACTTGATTTGAGATAAAGTAGGTCCCTTCAATGTTTTCACAATATACAGAGTAATTTAACTTCAGCTTTTGAATAAATTAACATTGAAAGGTTTAATGCATCTCTATGGCCACTTGAATGCTGGTGTGCCGTACAGTGTCCGGGATTGTTGATGTACTGTACACTGCTTGCTGTTACCTACCACAAAGCTAAGTAACATTATTATGCCTCACCGTTGTAATTTTTGCAGCTACAACACGGAGGTGAACTGTCGTCTTCAGTTAAAGATAGCAGAGTTAGTGGCTCAGATACAGATGCAAATATCAGGCAAGGATTATGTTATTGTAAAAATGGGAAAGACTGCGTCTGTGCCACCAGGAAGAAACTATAGTGTTGTTAGCCTCCCGGCATAGCTCCCGCAGCTGGTCAAGAACTTTCTCTTGTACATTGCGAAGAAATGCTGTGGACCAGTTAAATCTGGGTGGCTGCTAGAGCCGACTGAGATTTTCAACAGGTTTTCCCCACTGGAGTCAGAGTGGAGGCCCGAGCTGTCTTTGGAGGGGAATGATCGGAAGTCATTTTCTACCGGTTGCCTGGAAAAACTGAAAACTTTAGTCATCGGTGACTCCATTACCCGCAGTATTAGACTGAAGAATCAGCCAGCGATCGTACACTGTTTATCGGGGGGCAGAGCCACCGACGTAGCCGCAAATCTAGGGTTGGTGCTAGAGAAGTCTAAAACTGGCAAGTATAGTGAGTACAGAGATATTGATATTCACATTTTCACCAACCATGTTAGTATGAAACAGTCAACGGTTACAAAGCAGAAAATAGCATCAAACTAGCTAGAAAGACCTGTCAACATCGAGTGATTGTCTCTGGCCCCCTCCCAACTAGAGGTAGTGACGAGCTCTACAGAAGACTTGCGCTACTCAATCGTTGGCTGAAAACAAAGTTCTGCCCATTGCAGGAGGCAGAGTTTGTAGATAATTGGCTCTCTTTTTGGGACTTGCACAGAAATAGGGTCAGGCCTGATCTGCTGAAGAGAGACAGACTTCATCCTAGCTGGAAAGTGGCGCTCCACAAAATTGGAAGTACTCAGACTAGCCTTGATAGACAGCACTCTAAAATACCGAAAAGCACTCACATCTGCTCGATCAGCATATTTCTCCAACCTGATTGAGGTGAACTAAAATAATCCAAAATGTCTCTTTGATACAGATGAAAAGTTAACTAAAAGCAACGCTCAAAAAGTGAAGCGGGTCTTCACTTTAGCTGTAATGAATACATGAACTTATTTGATGTAATGTGTTCTAAACCCATAAATTGCCAGCTAGACCTGATTCCAACAAAATTATTTAAGGAGCTATTTTCGGTGCTAGGTCAGCCAATGTTGAACACAATAAATTGCTCCCTTTCTTCCGGATGTGTACCACACTCACAAAATAATTGTTGGAATTAAAAACATTGAATCTAGATCCAGACACATTAAACAACTATAGGCCAATGTCAAACCTCCCATTCCTCACAGAAATCTTAGAAAAATGTGTTTCCCAACAACTGAATGCTTTCCTGAAGACAAATAACATTTATGAATTGCTCCAGTCCGGTTTCAGCCCCCATCATAGTATTGAGACTGCACTCGTGAAGGTAACATATGACCTTCTAATGACTTCAGACAAAGGTTACGCATGCGTCCTGTTGCCTCTTAATCTTAGTGCTGCTATTGACACTAATGATCACTCCCTTCTCTTAGAGAGACTGGAAACACAAATTGGGCTACATGGGATTGTTCTAGCCTGGTTTAAATCATATTTATCAGAAAGATATCATTTCGTATGTGTTGATTGTATATCCTCTGACAAATCAAAAGTATGTTTTGGTGTTCGTCAAGGCTCAGTTCTGGGCCTTTTATTGTTCTCACTATACATGCTGCCTCTTGGAGATGTAATCCGGAATCACAATGTCAATTTTCACTGCTATTCTTATGACACAGTAATATTTTTCAATGAAGCATTGAGATGCCCCAAAATTAGCTACTTCGGAAGCATTTGTTTCAGTAATTAGGAAGTTGATGACTTCTTGCTTTTAAACTCAATAAAAACAGAAATGCTTGTTTTAGGACCCAAGGTCAGATCTCACTGTGAAATTTGACGGCATGGTCATATCCCAAAAATCTGTAAGAAATCTCGCCGTTACGCTCGAACCTGAAATCTGACTCCAACTTCTCCACAATGGCCAAGACCAGAGAGCTGTGTGAGGACATCAGGGATAAAATTGTAGACCTGCACAAGGCTGGGATGGGCTACAGGACAGTAGGCAAGCAGCTTGGTGAGAAGTCAACAACTGTTGGCGCAATTATTAGAAAATGGAACAAGTTCACGATGACATTCAATCACCCTTGTTCTGGGGCTCCATGCAAGATCTCACCTCGTGGGGCATCAATGATCATGAGGAAGGTGAGGGATCAGCCCAGAACTACACGGCAGGACCTGGTCAATGACCTGAAGAGAGCTGGGACCACAATCTCAAAGAAAACCTTTAGTAACACACTACGCCGTCATGGATTAAAGTCCTGCAGCGCACGCAAGATCCCCCTGCTCAAGCCAGCGCATGTCCAGGTCCGTCTGAAGTTTGCCAATGACCATCTGGATGATCCAGAGCAGGAATGGAAGAAGGTTGTGAGCTTTTTGTTCTAAACTCTTTTTGGAAGAAGAAGGATGAGTACAACCCCAAGAACACCATCCCAACCGTGAAGCATGGAGGTGGAAACATCATTCTTTGGGGATGCTTTCCTGCAAAGTGTACAGGACGGGGGGAGGATGGATGGGCCCATGTATCGCAAGATCTTGGCCAACAACTTCCTACCCTCAGTAAGAGCATTAAAGATGGTTCGTGGCTGGGTCTTCCAGCATGACAACGACCCGAAACACACAGCCAGGGCAACAAAGGAGTGACTCCTTAATAAGCGTTTCTAGGTCCTGGCCTAGCCAGTCACCGGACCTGAACTCAATAAAAAATCTTTGGAGGGAGCTGAAAGTCCATATTGCCCAGCGACAGCCCCGAAATCTGAAGGATCTGGAGAAGGTCTGTATGGAGGAGTGGGCCAATATCCCTGCTGCAGTGTGTGCAAACCTGGTCAAGAACTACAGGACACGTAATATCTCTATAATTGCAAACAAAAGTTTCTGTACCAAATATTAAATTCTGCTTTTTTGATGTATCAAATGTCATGCAATTAAATGCAAATAAATTATTTAAAAATCATATAATGAGATTTTCTGGATTTTTGTTTTAGAATCCGTCACTTGAAGTGTACCTATGATAAAAATTACAGACCTCTACATGCTTTGTAAGTAGGAAAGTATCAAATACTTGCTTATTACCATTTTCAAAACCTTGCAAAAATCGGAAACTTTCTATCAAAAACTGATGCAGAAAAATGAATCCATGCTTTTGTTACTTCAAGATAAGATTACCGCAATGCTCTTTTTTCGGTAACCCTAATAAATCAATAAAAAAACGTCAATTAATGCTGTACACAGCTGCTAGAATCCTAACTAGAACAAAAAAATTTAACATATTACTCCAGTACTAGCCTCTTTACATTGGGTGCCTGTTAGGGTTAGGGCTGATTTTAAGGTTTTATTTTTAAACTATAAATCAGTTCATAGACTTGCTCCTAATTATCTCGCTGAAATGATCCAGCCATACATACCTGCACGTAATCGCAAGATGCAAGCCTTTTAAGTGTACTTAAAATTTCTAAACAGTCAGAGGCAGGGCCTTCTCTCATAGAGCTCCACTACTTTGGAATGATTTGCCAATTGAAATGCGGACTCAGTGCAAACCTTCAAGTGTCTACTAAAGACTCATCTCTTCAGCCAGGTCTATGATTAAATGTAGTCTGGCCCAGGGGCGTGAAGGTGACCATAAGGGCCTGATACTGTCCACCCTTTCAGTCTTGTCAGGTTGGCTCTCATCGCCACTGGGAGGAACTCCCTTTAATGCCATTCAGGGGTGGAGTCACTGGCTTGTTGTCATCTCTCTGTTGTGCACTGATGCAAATGAGCTGTACTCAGCTGGCAATACTCGGCCCTCATTCAGGATGATTGCGGTTGGTGGGTGTCCCTTTGGTTGATGCTTGGCAATGTGAGTGGATTGATTTCCTGCCTGTTGGACCCTGTCCGGGGCCTCCCCCGGATAGGGTCACAGTGTCACTGGACCTCCTTTTCTCAGCCCCAAGGTCTTACGCTGCTATATTATTGTGTTGGGTGAGTAGGGTCAACATTTTCCCTGTCCTCTGTCATTTTAAACTTAGGAGGACATGAGGTCTTGGCCCACACCTGTGGAGTACCAGGCTTGACACGTTGCGGTCCCTGTCCAAAGTCCTCCTGGTTGTGTTGCAGATCAAGACAATGCCTGACGATTTCAGCTGCCACTCTGCTGACCCCTCCTCCCCTGTCTGTCCCTGTCCTTGTCCATCTGGTCATGCCTCTGATCTGGACTAGGTTTACGTAGACTCTGGGCTCAGCCCACATGCATCAATTAACTATTACAATTTTGACTCTTAATATGTTCACCCGGCACAGCCAGAAGAGGACTGGTCACCCCTCTGAGCCTAGTTCCCCTCTAGGACAAAGTATAGTGCTTCTCGGTGAAAATGTTGATACTGTCACACTTAACTCTACATTACAGGCTCAGTTTCCATAATATGTTAACCATTGCACTTTATTGTAGTCAAGGTATGTCCCTTTAATGTGTACAACACATATAAATACATTTTACTGCATTTTGATAAATGTACATTGAAAGTTATAAGGTGTCTCTATGGAGACGTGAATGCTGCTATATTTTAAGCTACAATAACGGTCAAATCCCATAATTAGTTAATGATTCAACATAATTTGAGTTCAGGTCTGTCTCTTCTGTGTACACCACATGTAGAGGAATTTTACTGTAGCATTGGAGAAATTCACATTGAAAGGTATAATGCAGTTCTATGGTGACTTGAATGCTGCTTCACTTAAAGCTACATTACAGGCTCAATTGCTGTAATTACTTGATGATTCTACTTGATTTGAGTTAAGGCAGATAGCCTCTGTATGTACACCACATATAGAGCAAATTCACTGTAGCGTTTTGTGTAAAATGGCAACTTGAATGCTGCTACATTTAAAGCAACATTAAACGCTCAAATCCCTTAATTATTTAATGAATCCACTTGATTTCTGTTAAGGACTCCTTTACATGTACACCACATATTGGGCACATATTTACTGTTGCTTTTAATACAACAGCATTCAAGTCGCCATAGAGATGAATCATGCATTTCAAAGTGAATTTCTCACAAATGCTACTGTAAAATGTCTTTAAAACTAGTGTACTCATTAAGGGGACATACCTTAAGTCAAATCAAGTAGAATCATTAAATTATTATGGGATTTAAGTCTCTAATGTAGCTTTAAGTGTACCAGCATTCAAGTGGCCATAGAGATGCATTAAACCTTTCAATGTGAATTTATTCAAAAGCTGAAGTTAAATTACTCTGTATATGGGGAAACGATTGAAGGGACCTACTTTATCTCAAATCAAGTGGAATGGTTAACTAATTATTGGAATAGAGACTGTAATGTGGCTTTAAGCTGGATTCTCGGGCCCTTAAAACCAAGGATCAAGTCTGTTATCTTGGTGTTCTGATAGACTCAGACATCACAATTAACAGTCATATCAAATGGATCAACAAAACAGCATTCTACCATTTGAAAAATATATCCAGAATCAAAAGCCTGGTGTCCCAAAAAGACTAAGAGAAGCTCATTCATGCTTTTATCTCTAGTAGGGTTGACTACTGTAATGGCCTCTTAACTAGACTCCCCAAAAAGACTGTAAAACAGCTGCAGCTCATTCAGAATGCAGCTGCTAGAATGTTAACCAGGACCAAGTGGACCGAGCACATCACTACAGTTCTTAAATCTTTGCATTGGCTTCCAGTCAGTTACAGAATAGAGTTTAAAGTGGTGCTTCTAGTTTATAAATCTCTGAATGGTTTAGGACCCGAATACATATCTGATATGTTTGAAGAATGTAAACTGAGCAGGGCTCTTAGATCCATGAACTCAGGTCAGCTAGAGCCCAGAGTCCAAACTAAACATGGAGAAGCTGCGTTTAACAGTTATGCTGTACACAACTGGAATAAACTACCAGAAGATCATAGACGTTCACCAAACGTATCCATTTTGAAATCCAGGCTAAAAACACTTCTCTTTTCACGTGGCTATAACTGAGCTTTTAAACTTAACCACACTTTAAGCCTTATAGTTTCCTATGTTCTTATAACAGCACTGTTTAGTCTTACAGCTTTTATAGCTTCCTATGTTTTATATTCTATTTCTATGTATCTATTTATTATTCTGTGTTCTATTATTATGTTGTATTTTATTTTTCTCTTGATTTATTTTGTTAATAAATGTATATCTTGCTATCTTTTACCAATTGTAATGCAAGCTCTTGTGCTATCAGATGAATAACCTCTGTGTAAATGTAGCAATCTGCTGATGATGGATCTGACTGTTTTGATTCTACTGCATTATTTCTATTTTCACTATAAAGCACATTGAATTGCTTCTATGTATGAATTGTGCAATATAAATAAACTTGCTAGCTTGCTTTAAGTGTGACAGCAGCAACGTCCCCATAGAAATGTCATTTACCTTTCAATTTTTTTACCTTTCAAGTAAAATTGCTCTTCATGTGGTGAAATCATAGAGGGGACATACCTTAACTCAAATCAAGTGGAATGGGTAACTAATTATTGGAATTTAGGCTGTAACGTGGCTTTAAGTGTGACAGCACCAACGTCTCCATAGAGATGCACTACACTTCTAAATGTGAATTTCTTCTAAATGCTTGAGTAAAATTGTTCTTTATGTGGTGGACTCATAGAGGGGACATACCTTAACTCAAATAAAGTGGAATGGTTAACTAATTATGGGAATTTAGGCTGTATCAGATGTATAAAACTACAGCAAGGTCTTACTACATTGTATTGTCAGAAACGTTTATCTTAAAATAATAAAAATGTAACTGATAAGACACGCATATGTCTCACGACACAAACTGCTTTTCAGAGAGCTTTCATGGATAGTATGGTATTGATGCATACACAATTTTTCAGAGGGGCTACTTTGACTGTAGTCAGTCCAGCCAAGTACACCCCATCTCAGCTAAGCCAAACCAAGTGCATATTATTGTTAGCTTATACTAGTATTAATAAATAATATTGATAACTAATTTTATTTGTTTTCTTATTGTGAACTAGCTTAGCCAAATGAAAAGAAACGACTTGCCTTACCAACTAACATGATGAATGTGAAACACTGGGTTATTAGTAGGTTATTAGGTCATTTGAATTGTCTTTTGTTATGTATAAGACCTCCGGGCATTTAAACATAGTTTTTCAATTACAATCATGTTTCCTTCATAATTTACTCAATACAGCACAGTACAGTTTATAGGTTTTTCCATGATTTCATTATAGTGAACAGTAGCTACTCCCAATATCATGGGTTAACATTAGGTTTCATTTTGTGGCTAAACTTCCTTTGTTACATTTTGTTAGATAAAGGTATAATGGACAGATACAATTACAAATGTTTTCAGCTGCTTGCTTGCTACTTTTTTAAATTGGAGTTTTTCATATGTAGCTCATGAGTAGGTTTTGATATAAATTTCAGCAGTGCAAATCAGGTAGGCTATCTTAAGTTACTGTTCAAATGTTTCAAACATAAGATTTAATAATATTAAAATGTGGAAAAGATACAGATAAAATAGCAAAATAATACAAAATTATTAAACGTTACCATTTCATCTTCACAATGTCAGTACTGGTCTGATCCTGTATGCATGGTTGCCAAATTTCTTTGATTGTAATGTCCCGCAAACTGCACAAAAACACTAAAAAGCGATTTTTTTTCGACCCGCCAAAGCCTGTCAAAAATAGCAACATTTGGAAGGTAACCTGACAACAATGCCAATACGAAATAGTTTTCCTCCTATGCCATACGGTGCATTATTTTGCTGGTATTTCATGTGTCAGCGCAAAATCATGTTTACCATGCCAATGTTACAGTTTAGTTTAAGTGTTAAAATCTGTAAAACAGAACAAATGTGGCTTGCTTTTCCAAAGGTCTCACAATCGTTGTTTACTCATTGTAACACATATTGTCTTTTTCCACTTTCTTGTAAGTATCTTCAATCTGCCACAAATTGCAGGCAGTCTCAAAATCCATTCACACATCAAAACCACAAAATACAATCTACATTTCACATTTTTACCTAAAACACATCTTCAAACACCCTGTAAATGAATGCTGCTAATTACTTCAATTAATTGTCCCTAATTGAACCTGGCTGTGTAACCTAGCAACTAAAGTGGTAAACGAAACTAATGAGCAATTGACTGGAGCCAGTTAGCAACCAACCGAAGCCTGGAAATGGCTAACCGAAGAAAACTAGCAGACGATAGCTAAAGTGACGTAGCTAATCGATAACCGATGCTAGCTAACGGAAACCCTTTCGGTGCAACAATTATAAAGATTAATAAAAAAATAAAATGACAATATTCAGTAAAATACACCTTTAGGATACAGTCAGGAGTTTAAAAAAATTAAGTTTACGGGTCACACATTTATACTGCATTGTTGTATTTTACATTCCATGTCTGGTTCAAGGTGCCACCATAATAATTGTTTTCCAACAGGCAATAAACTGTGACTTATTATTATCAATGACTTATTATTATCACAAGTATTATCAAATTACACATTAAATAGTGTATTTTTTCTATTTACAAACCTGTAAAACAGAACAAATGATGAGGTTGGGAAAACGTGGCTTGCTTTTCCCGAGTTCTCACATGTTTAGTGTCCTATCTAGCCCGAAAGACACCATGTCTCTGCCCCCTACTGGCCAACGGTAGGAGTTGCCTCAACGACATTAGAAAATGTAACGATATCAGAATAATTCCCAATTACAAAAACAAGACAAACACAAATGTGACCATGTAACATACCAGGTTGTCTATGTAGAAAAAAACTTGACAGATTTCATCGATTGGTTGTGTATTTACAGGATCACAGCCTTTCGTGCATTCAGTTTAATTCTTCTCAGAACTCTGGTTTATCTCTCCACAGTTTTCTCTCACATTTATTTTTTAGCCGTGACATTGGCAGTAGCTTCATCATGTGGAACTCTTCTTCTACTCATCAGCGTGGTTATTGGTGTAAAGCGTCTATGTGGGAAATGTGGAAGTCCAACTTCAGGTGCATGATACTTTTATTTTTCTTCTTAATCTGAATGCACACCTGCTATTGTTTTTTTCTCAGCTGGTCTTTCATTTTCTTTCCTAACCTTGATGATGTTATTTTATTTTATTTTTAGGAATATATGCTGACCTTTCCTTTACACTACATAGAGACGCAAGGCGGAGTGCCCCAGCAACAGAGATAGTGGAGTATGGACAAATCAAAATGGATACCAGTCATATTCTTGAATTAAGTTCAGAGAGTCATGGTTACATAGAAAATTCCAACTTGACACATGAGACATCATTGATAACAACTTTTGGCAACACAGAGTGAATACCAAAATACTATGTGGTATTTCTCTGCAGTATATTTTTGAAAGCAATTAGTTAAGTACATTTATTTTTAAATTTTACTACATCTGTCACAAAGTGAAATATCTTACACACATTTCACTATTTTGTCCTTGTATGCCACCACAATGGATTTTAAATGAAACAACCAAGATGCAATTCAGATTTAATTCAACAGGGGAAGCAAAAATGTTATTAAAAATATTTCGAAATTGCAACCATTTTCATACACTCCCCTTATTTCAAGGGCTCAAATGTAATGGGACAAATTAACCCAGACATAAATAAAATGTTCATTTTTATTACCTTGACTGCTTGAAGTCTGGAATGCATGGAAATCATCAAATGCTGGGTTTCCTCATTTGTGATGCTTTGCCAGGCCTATAATGCAGCTGTCTTCAGTTGTTGTTTCTTTGTGGGTATTTTTGCTTGTTTAATCGGGTCGATATTAAGTGATTGACTTGACTTGTGGGTCTTTTTGCCTTAAACTCCTGGGTTGCTTCCACAGTATATTTTGGGTCATTGTCCAACAGTAAAGTGAAGCGCCATCCCATCAGCTGATTTTGCCTGAATCTGAGCAGACAATATGACCCTATACACTTCAGAATTCATCCGGCTGCTTCTGTCGGCTGTCATCATAAACAATTTCTTCCCTTCTCACGTCATCTTTTTTCATTCTGGTATAGGTAGATCTTAGTTTCATCTGTCCAAAGAATGCTATTCCAAAACCACTGGCATTGAGAGCTCCTTTGACCATATGTTATAGACTTACAACTACAGCTTCTCAATGCGAATGACACATGTCATGGAAATCACTAAATGGGAAAGGCACAGAGACTGCAGACTATTTCACATGTAAAGCTTAATTCAATATTTGCAAACCTGGAGCAGTTAACAGTACTCTCAGCAAAGTCAGGTCAAAAGCTCTCCATTGAAGGTTGAGCTCAGGCCAATATACATATATTCAGTACAGCCAACTGTGTCCCCCTATATGTCCCCCTCTATGCATGTTCTACATGTCTCACCAGCATCTCTGCAAAGTTTGGCTTAGAAAGATGTTTACAGCCCTTGAGAAGTTTAGCCCAAACTATAACTATCTGTTATAGGCACATACTGTAGAAGTGAGCAGAGCCGAAACGCATAATGGCCTTACTAAATAACTGGAATATACTTAGAATAATCAATATGATTCCACTGTACTATAGAATGAGAACATTTCTACCACACACTGGAATCAACTCCAGATCTTTTACCTCCTTAATTGATGAAGAAATAACAAAGGAATAGCCCACACCTGTACATGAAACAACTTTTGAGTAAATTGGCCAATTACTTTTGGTCCCTTGAAAAAGTGTGGGATACATATTACAGAGCTATAATTCCTAAATTGAACAACTTCCTAATTTGGATGTGAATACCTTCAAATAAAAGCTGAGCAACTGCACTTTCAGTCCATATTTATTATTTAACCGCAACTTGAAATTTTAATGAAAATATGACAAAACTTGTGTCTGTTATTTCTGGACCTATATATTTTCTATTATTTACGGATCTGTATATTTCCTTAACTCAATAAGGAGGGCAGAGCTTACCTCATAACACCAAATTTACTTAATCCAATCTGAAAGATGAATGGTTATGGTAAGGATTAGGGTAAGCTAAGGGCAGGGGTTGAGGTTAGGGGTTAGGCTAGGGACAAGCACTAACCCTGCTCAAATTTCATTTTAAGAGCAATAAGCCCATGAAAGGCAAGCTCAGCTAATTTAATTGACTTGAACAATTACATGATCAGCTATCAAGACATGTTTAAGTACACTTTCCCAAAATATGCTTTAACCTTCCTGATGTCTTTGAGTGTGCACCTCTCTCACCATTGTGCTAATGTAATCAATTTCACTTTTTGTCTGTTTGAATGAGTTATCAGTGATCTGGATGGTGAGAGGAGAGGCAGAAAAATACAGGAAATGCACCATCATTTTTTGAGAACAAGTGGAGATGCAACCACTTGTTCTTACAAAATGATGGTGCATTTCCTGTATTTTTCTGCATTCCTCTGTGTTATGTTCTTTATCAAGATAATAAAATGAAAAATACACCTACATTATCAGGAAAATACATGCTTTCTCTTTTTAACAAGCTTGGCAGACTAGATATTCAGTCATTTATCAGTGTACTGCTACCATTATCAACGAAATTGCAAGAAAATCTCTTCTTTTTCTACTGACTTGTTTTTCGATAACTTACTATGTCACCTATAGATAAATCTAGGAAACTAGAGCTATTCATTGGCATTGAAATCAACCCGATAGCCCCACTACATCCCCATGTGGCCTATAGATTGAATATCTAATTTTTATTTTGTACATGTGTAGGGCTTGATAAACAGCTGAAAATTATATAGCTTGTGTTCTTAGAAATAACTGTTCTATGTATTCTTTTTTTAGTATGACAATATCTTCAATACAAACACATTCTGGTATACTTCAATTTTATTAATAATTTAAAACAAACAAATCCTGTAATAGATTATTATTTTAAACTATTCTTTATAATTTGACGACCCAGTTGATGAACTGATGCTCTGACTGGATGGTGATGCTGCAGAGGATAATGTGTATGTTTATAGGGACAAGTCGTATACTAAGGACGACAGATGTCAGAAAGGAGGGGGAGCTGTCATGCCACATGCAGCAGATGTTATAAAAGTCTGTCGAGGCAGCGTTTAGTCATTACGCTGCAATGAAAATTGTAAAGGTGCTCCAGCATTGACCAGTTTTAAATCCAGAATAAAAAGAGGCAGTATGTTTTTAAGGGGAGAGAAGCTCTCTTTGCGACCACATGATGGATGAAACTACTTCAATTACACCAGCCGCTTCCAAAATGCAACATCACCCAAAATAAGACCTGTTACTATATGATTAAGCCTATATCAGAAGCCATTTATTTTAATGTTTTCTTTCTACTATTCTAAAGCCCTAGCCTAAACCAATGTGAATGCTATGCACACCCACTGTGATGAAGCTAAGGAAATGGTGTGTGTATTGTGGGGTGGGAAATGTTACATGTTCTTCTGATTTGAAGGGCAGAGTGTAGTAGTGCCAAAACCAAAAGGACAATATAAATACAAATATTTTCTAAAGTCATTTTTCCAACATGACATGGCCTCCGGAAAGACTATGTCCTCTTAATCATTGTCACGGAATGACCCAGCAGGTTACAAGAGACACTGAGTAGGGTACAAATAGTGGTTTCATTACTCAAGTTGAAAAATACAAAAGGACAAATGTGCACAAAATAGACAGAAGGTGTGGTAAAAGTGTTTTAAATAAAAAACAAATTTATTGTTCTAACAATCAAGCCACAAACTAACAAAAACAAGCTGAGGTCGAAAAACAAAGATAGAACTACAGCAAACGACTACAACATAACATATTAACACTATGTTCTGGGGAAATTTTACCAAGCATAACTTTTTGTGTACATTTATATGATATGGCTTATACAGAGACTATGACATATATTCAAATATAACTATGGCCTGAAAACAATATGCACATTTAGGCTAAAGTACGATGGGTGCAAATGACATAAAAACAACAGCCCACCGGGATGAGATATATGCAAAGAAGTTATCTATGGAATAAAATATATTAAAGTTGTGTCCATGTGACATTATTTTAATGTAAAATCAAATAATGATAAAATTATAAATACAAAATCATGCCTCTCTATTTTCGATTAGATTAACTGTGCAAATTATAACCCACACATACTGTATAAACAACCCAAAAAGGACACAAGAGGCGAAGTACTCATAGAGACCAAATCAACTGTAACATACTGCTGCCTCTCTGCCATCTGCCCTCAACAGTAGTGCTTCAGCATGGCCTCCACCATTGGTGGTTCACAGCTCCAGCCTGTATCACTTCCTGTGAGAAGCTGCCTACTATAAACATGTTTCAAAAACCCCTAGGACTCACTTAGCTATCTACCCATATTAGGTGTTTTCCATCGACCCTGTGATTTCAAAACCCACAGATGACCATCTTGGATCAGATATAAACCAGCTTTGGAAGCCTACTTTATGTTTAGCTTCAGATTTGGTCCAGTCCGGACATCTTTGGGTGTTTTAGTTCAGGCCAGGGAACACACCAGCTGTCTCAGTATGTTGGTTTTGGAATGAGAAAATCGATGATGAACAATTGACATAGCCACAGTGAAAAATCATAAATATATTAAACAATCTCACATGGAAATTATTAAAACAATTAAATAATTTGCTTCATAAATTGTCTCAGTCAATATCACTGTGACTAATAACACGGTGTGGCAGTTCACAGAGTAAGTTTTTACCACACTACACCATAATACTAATCTCCCTTTACTCAGGGTACAGTTGCCAAAGCACTTCATTTTACTGTGTTCAAACATTTTTAAACATTCGGCTTAGGTCGTTCATACACTTGAGGCCCTGCAAGTCTAACAAAAAAGATCTGTATATTATTTTACTGTAGTCAGTGTCTGTAGAGCATGCTCTCAGCAGACAGACTGATGTGGTAAAGGTGGCTAACTGACTGAATTAGTTATCATGGAAACACCTTTCTGATCTGATGTATAATGGAAACCACCAGCTAAACAATACCAAGAGTGTAAAATGCATGTTGTGGCAGGGTGTTATTCTTAACACTGTTTCAGCTTTGTCTCTATGTAGTTATAAAAACAGATGAAACAGCCATTATGCTGTTTGGCCAGATATACAGTATCAAAATAAGTCAACAACCACCTATTGTAGGGGAATCTGACTCTTGCTGTAACACTGTGTGATGAATTACTGTGAGTAGGTTTCTTTTAGTATTCTCATTATAAAACAAACACACAAGAGAGAACTCTTTAAAATAAAGGACCTTCTTACAGTAGAGAAATGGTTTTCCTGATAATTGTACTCATAGTGGCAACAGTAGCAGTAGTAAGCCATTTGTGCTTAGCCATTTAAAAACCAAGATGGTTTCATTGCTTAAAACAGTAATTTAAAAAAACAATGTACAAATGTGTTGATATTCTTTAATGTTTGCCTAATGTGGTTGTTAATGTGGATGATAGCATAAATGTGATGCAGGCCATATCATGCAACAACATGCCCAGAAACGGAAGAGATTGTACAACCCTGTTTCCCAAAAAATTTGGTAAAATTTACATAAAAACTGAATGCAGTGATGTGCAAATAATTAATCCCATATATAATACAATGTACAAAGACAACATATCAAAGTTTTTGAGAATTGAGGAGGCCAATTGCTGCAGTTTTGAAAGGGACATGTTTTCCAATTCTTGCTTTATGTAGGATTTCAGCTGTTCAACAGTTTAAGGTCTCTGTCGTATATTTTCGTTTCATGATGCGCCTAATGTTTTTGATGGATGACAGATCTGGACAGCAGGCAGGTCTGTTTAGCACCCGCACTCTATTACTACAGAGCCATGCTGTTGCAATATATGCAGAAAGGGGTTTGGCATTTGGCTTTTGAACTGCGCCCTGATAACAAGCCAAATTGTCCCTCTCCTCTCTAATCCAGAGAACCAAAAACTATTTCAAATTTTGATTGGTCAGACCACAGGAGATTTTTCCATTTAGTCTCAGTCTATCTTGAATAAGCTCGGGGCCAGACAATGTGCCAGTGTTTCTTGATCTTAGAAATACATGTTTTTTCTTAGCATGGCAAAGATTAAACTTGCATTTGTGGATGCAGCAATGTACTGGGTTCACAGACAATGGTTTTCAGAGGTGTTCCTGAGCCCATGCAGTGTCTACTACAGAATTCGGTTTTTTTATGCAGTGCGACATGAGGGCCTGTAAACCATGCTTGCATACAGAGATTTCTCTGGATTCTCTTAAGTTTTAATGATATTATGTATCGTAGATGATGAGAAAATCAAACACTTTGCACTGTTACATTAAGAAATGTAATTCTTACATTGTTTCACTTGTTGACTGCACTCTTTCAGAGTGGTTAACCCCTCCCATCTTTACTTCTGAGAGACTCATATTCTCTGGGCAGATAAAATGTTTTGTGAATACGGCCATTGGTGTTTACTGGGATGATTACGCGTACCCTTAATGATTTTGATTTCAATGGAATTGTTCACGTTATAGGTTCCATTAAAAGAGGTTTTGGCATGATTTATCTTTGTCTCATTCTTTTACATCACAAAAAGCTGGCATTATAACAGGGGTGGGTAGTCTTTTTATATCCACTGTATATGTTCATCTCCTTTGAGGTAAGACAAACATGCATCCATCAATGGAAACATAACACATTACATTTGTAGTAGTATGTTAGCCATTTCCATGCATTTCTAATAAGGCTTATAGAGGTGATTGACCGTGGGAAAATGTTTACATTTTACACCATTGTGTTTACATTTTTTGTGGTGATTTTAGCCTGACTCCAAACTGGGGATGTTTGGTGTGGTCAATCACATCAGGCTCTCTGATTTTGGCGTGATCAGGCTGATTTGTTGATAGTAAAATAATCCTGTGTAAATGCACAAGTGAAGATAATGGTGTTAAAAAACAATCAAAGTTCTAGGCGATAGACAAAATAGGCCAGGGACTGAATTTAGAAGCCAAACACAGGGCCTATACATAAATCAAACAACTAATTTCCTCTAACAGTACCAACCGTATAATTAGTAACATTTGGAATGTATGCGTTCATTCAATATTTCATTGTAAATGAAGGCTTGCATTTGCTATGAAGCGCTATACAAAGGTGATTCTTCTCTTTAATTACTGTATGCCTACCAGTACTATAAGCCTACCTGTAAGCCTGACCTGTGTGCTACTGCTTCATGAAATGTGTGACAACAGCCTCCACTGTCCTCCAATAACTTTAAATGTTTTTATGACATGTGATCTCTTCTGACATTCATGTAGCCCTGATTATCGTATCAGGTCACACTCATCAACACACGTTTCACGTTGAATGTTAATTTGAATGTCTTCAGCTCAGCCAATAAAATCGGGGCAGCCTATTGTGGTTGGAAGGCCAGCCATAGCTCTGTGGTTTGCCAATTGCATAATTTATTATAGATTATCATCAAACAAAAATTGCACAAGGTATTTAAAAAACCTTCACATGGGCCACTGGCCCAATATAAATTATCCATTAAAGTAACCAGTCCACCTGAATAGTCCAGCCCCTCTGGCATTTGCCAAAATTGCCAAAAGGCCAATCAACCCATGCGTTTTTTACCCTTTAACCATAGAAACTACTGGGACATATGTAACCAAATCATCACCTAATAGGGACCATTGGCCAGTATAACGATTATATTGATATAACGGGACAATACGTTGCATATGTTCTCTTTCTATGGATGATAAATGTTTGTGTCATTTTGCAAGCTGATTCCATCAGTTATTATTTGATGCCCTCAGATCTGACTATATCACAACCAGACTTCCCCAAAATATTTGAGAAATGAAAACAAACATAGCGAAGAAAAGGTTCTATTTCACTACAGTTAAAATGTAATGTTTTAGCCTATCATGAAATGGTCCTGGAATAGTGAGAAAAGGATGTGGCTTTGTTACCAACTTGGAGTTCTTTGATGACTGAAAAATGTAAAGAAATTGATTCACTCATTGTATATGCGATTATAGTCTTTCCTCTTGGCCGTGTATGGCTGTGTATGAATAGATAATAAGGCTTATAGAGATCAGAATATTTATAGGCTATAAATAATGTATTGTAATGGTTGTGCAACAAAGTGTGCAATTAAAAACCTCAGTTTAAATTCTAGTAAAATGCTCGAGTAATAGATCAAAAAAGGGGTCCTTCTTCTGGGAGTCAACAACACAAGCCTTCAAAAGGTAACACAAAATTCCCCTATAGAGTAGGTAAAAAACATACAAAATCAAGGTATTTTACAAATGTAATTCAACAATTTATCAGCACCACTGATTCTGATCGTTCCTCCTATGTACGTCTCTCCCCTTTGAAAATGTTTCCAGGCAGCTTATCTTGGGCCCTGGCCAATAAAGCAATGACCTGTAGGTGTACAGAGGCTTATCAGCCCCAAGTGGGTTTGCCTGAGGAAGAAAGGTGGCAAGCAGATCCGGGCTTTGTCTCCATCTGGTGGCTATGTAACGCCCCTCCAGTGAGACATGGCTCCTTATGTCACAGTCGCAATCCGCGTTATTTTGTCAAGAACCGACGGTTGCTCAGGCGTGTACGCTTAGCAGGGTTGGCTCCGTCGGACTGTTGAACATGCTTGCCACCACGGACAAGTTTCTCTGTCTTCTCACTGAGTTCGCGAACCTCACACAGCCTGCTTTCTCCACCATCGCCAAACAAGGGATGGACCACAACATCGCCACTAAAGGCCCACCGGTCTACGCCAGGCCTAAGCGCCTCGACCAGGCTGAACTCGCCATCACCAAGGCAGAATATGACAACATGTAGCACCTTAGCATAATTTGCCGCTCTGACAGCCCGTGGGCTTCGCCCCTCCTCCACACCTGTCTCACCTCCAAACTCTCTTTGAGCGGTTCAACCGATATGGACAGTTCTATTAGGAAACACCTTCAAAAAGCCAATTATATATGTAAACATTTGCTCATTCAAGCACCAGGAGTCAGACCATGGCCATAAAGAATCATGAGTCGACTACTGGTGGGAGTTGTATTAACTCAAACTTGGATTTAGCCATAGGGATTTGTGACTCAATTCAGACTCAAGCACAGGGGACATGTCTCAGACTCATGGTTAAGTGACTAAACTACAACCTATTTCAGAAAAACAGAATGTAATGAGGTGCAAATCATTTAAACCCTATATTCAATATACAATAGTATAAAGACAACATATCAAATTTTAAAATATAAAATTTGCACCTCATTACATTCTGTTTTTCTGAAATAGGTTGTAGTTTAGTCACTTAACCATGAGTTATATATAAAAATATATTCCCAATTTGAATTTGATGCCAGACACATTTTAAAAAAAGGAACAGGGGCAACAAAAGACGTGTAATGCATAAAAAAGGTGGAACATCTCACAACTATTTAGGTTAAGTGGCAACAGATCAGTAACATGGTATAAAAAGAGCATCCCAGAGAGGACACAATTCTGTAATGGAAATTATTGCATTTGCTCAGGAAACTTTCTGAAACCATTGTTTGTGAACACAGTATGTCGCTGCATCCCCGGATGCAATTTGTGGATATCAGCTATCATAAACGCCCATAAGGAGTAGGTTGTTTGACATGAACCATACAGTAAAATTGTGTGTGTTCCTGGGGCTACACAGAAGGGTGCTATGCCCAGGATTCAGGGATGACTAGGCAATGCTGTGTTCCTGGGCCTAACCAGACTCCTTTGAGAATCCTAGGACTCAGAAACACCAAGTGTCATTGCTCAGACTACTTATGTGTGAGTGATACCAGTAGCTCTACAAGCTTGAGTACGAAAATGAACAAGGAATGCCAAAGTAATCTATATTCCGAAGTTTTTACAATCAAGTTATAAAATTACAATACAAAACATAGTTACATACCAACATGATTGTACAGCTCCCAACTAACCTAACATTATACTAATTACACCATATGTATTTAAGACACTATAGCACAAATGTATGCTAGAGACTTCAAAATATCTTTAATAACAGTCACAGCGACTTGTGAAATCATATTACGCTAAGAAATAAGTCTCTGTCTTCTGAGTTGGGACACCAGACAATGTAGCACCATAACAAACCTTCCAAAAAACATATTTCAACACATTACATGCGATAATAGTTATTTGGACACAAATGACAATCTCAAAATTGCATTCAAGATGTGCAAAGGACACAAATGAAGGAGTGATGTATTAATGTAGCATGCGCACCCAGGATATAGAGATAGCAGCAGTGAGTTCCCAAGGTAAACATGCCTGTGTAACAACTGTAATAATGCAAGCACAATAGCAATTTAAAATGTTCAAATGTATGTGTATGTGCAACTGAAATGTGCCCTTTTTACATCAGCAGTTGTCACAAAGTGCTTTTACAAAACACCCAGCCTGAAACCCCAAGGAGCAAACAACAACAGTGTTGAATTTCAGTGACTAAGAAAAACAAATAAATCTGACATGTAAATTATGATTCAGTAATGTCAGAGGTTGTGTGACAGTTGGAGGTTTATGGAAACAAACACAGCAACATAGCAGTTCATGAATAGGATTATAGTAGATAACCGATTGAATGGTTTATTCTATACATACACAGGCTTGGGTTAATAGCAGCAAACACTATAGTTTCAATAATAGCAATCTCAAGTGGGTGTCGAAGTTCTCACAGATGCCCCCTTGTGGCCATACTTATGTTTAGTTTCATGTTTTTGTCATGCATGGCACTGCAACATACTGTGGTATACTGCAGTATAACAAGGCATTCCCCTGTCACGGACTGTCCCTTGGAGCTGGAATTAAATGAGCGATCTGTAGCAGAGGTTTTCACCTCTATATTCAACCTTTCCCTGTCTCTGACGGCAGTCCCCACCTGCTTCAAACAAGCCCCTATTGTCCCTGTACCAAAGAATGGGCAGCAGATGGGGTAGGGGTGAGAGGCCGAAGACAGACTGACCGAGACCCCCAGGCGCTGCATAAATGCCTTCCAAACTCTGGATTTGAAATGGGGGCCCCAGTCAGACACGATAACCTCGGGCACCCCATAGTGCCGGAAAACTTGTGTAAACAGAGCCTCTGCGGTCTGTAGGGCCGTTGGAAGACTGGGCAGAGGCAGGAGGCGACAGGTCTTAGAAAACCGGTCCACAACGACCAGGATGGTGGAATGGCCCTGTGAAGGGCGAGATCTGTTAAAAAATCAACAGACAGGTGGGACAATGGTCGTTGTGGAATGGGTAAGGGGTGCAACTTACCCACAGGCAGGTGTCGGGGTGCCTTACTCTGGGCGCACACCGAGCAGGAAGAGACATACACCCTCACGTCCTTAGCCAAGGTAGGCCACCAGTACTTAACGGCCAGGGCCCACATGGTCTGCCAGATGCCAGGATGACCGGAGGAGGGAGATGTGTGGACCCAGTAGATGAGCCGGTCGCGGACAGACGTCGGCATATACGTGCAGCCCTCAGGGCATGAACGATGTCCACGTTCAATTCCCACACAACCAGCGCCACTATACATGACGCCGGCAGTACGGGAGCGTCATCCACCGGCCGCTCCTCCGTGTCATGCTGGCGAGACAGCGCGTCGGCCCTGACGTTCTTACTTCCCGGCCTGTAAGTGAGAGTGAAAACAAACCGGGAGAAGAACATAGCCCACCTGGCCTGGCGAGGGGTCAGCCTCCTCGCTGCCCGCATATACACCAGGTTACGGTGGTCAGTCCAGATGAGGAAAGGGTGCTTGGCCCCCTCTAACCAGTGCTGCCACGCCGACAGGGCTCTAACCACGGACAACAGCTCACGATTTACCCACATCGTAATTACGCTCTGCCGTACTGAGCTTCTGTGAGAAGAAAACGCAGGGGCAGAGCGTGTTTCCGACTCACCGTTCGTTGGGAGAGAACGGCCCCAAGACCACATTTGGACGCTTCCACCTCCACAACGAACTGGAGCGACAGGTTGGGATGGGCCAGGACCGGAGCGGTGGTGAAACGGTGTTTCAGTTCCATATACGCCCGCTCCGCCTCCGTGGTCGCCCCACCCCTCAGGAGGGAGGTGATCGGAGCCACGACCTGGCTAAAGCCCCAGATGAACCTCTTGCAGTAATTAGAAAAGCCTAAAAATCGTTGCACACCCTTTACCGTGGTTGGGGTCGGCCCTTTTACGCACGGCATCAATGTGGTGCTCCTCCATAGCCACACCCGTGCGAGAAAAAGGACACGGATGATTGGAAGGACACGGACGACTGGAAGAAACGGTGTTTCAGTTCCACAAACGCCCGCTCCGTCTCCGTGGTCCACCGTAACCGCGTCGCCCCACCCCTTAGGAGGGAGGTGATCGGAGCCACAACCTGGCTAAAGTCCCAGATAAACCTCCTATAGTAGTTGGCGAAGCCTAATTATCGTTGCACACCCTCCCTGTGGTTGGGGTCGGCCAATTACGCAATGTGATGCTCCTCCATAGTCACAGCTGTACGAGAGAAACGATAACCCAGGAAGGACACGGACGACTGGAAGAACAGACACTTCTCGGCCTTCACGTACAGATCATGCTCCAACAATCTAGCAAGCACTTTACGCACAAACGAGACATGCTCAGCGCGGGTAGCCGTGTATATCAATATATCATTAATATACACCACCACACCCTCGCACAACAAGTCCCTGAAAACGTCATTGATGAAAGATTGAAAGACTGATGGAGCATTCATCAAACCGTACGGCATCACTAAATATTCATAATGGCCAGAGGTTGTACTAAAGGCTGTTTTCCATTCGTCCCCTTCCCGGATACGCAGTAGTTTATAGGCACTCCTGAGGTCCAACTTCGTAAAAAAGCGGGTCCTGTGCATTCTCTCAACTTCCGCAGAGATTAAGGGAAGAGGATAACTGAACGGAATGGTGATTTTGTTCAGTGCCCTGTAATCAATGCACGGGCGCAAACCACCGTCCTTCTTTTTCACGAAGAAGAAACTTGAGGAGACCGCTGACCGGGAGGGCCTAATGTATCCCTGTCCTAACGCTTCCTCAACATACGCGGACATCGCCACAGTCTCTGTGCTGGACAGTGGATACACGCGACCCTTAGTGAGTGCGGCTCCCTTTAATGACTGGCAATTTCGGATGGCTTTTTTAGAGAGACTTGAAAACAGGCAACTAGAGTAGTCCAACCTACTGGAGGTAAAAGCATGGATAAGATTTCATAGATTTTATCTGGAGACAAATGTAATTCTAGCTATGATTTAAGGTGATAGGAGTAGCTGTAACCATTGAAATTCCGATCAGAGTCCATAAATTATTTTAATCTGGCTTTTAGTCTGAAGGAACAGTGTATCTAAGTTATCACTGACTGGCAGTCTCTTGTCCTTGGCACCAAACACAATTATTTCATTTTTATCTTTACTTAGCTGAAGAAAGTTCTGGCATATCCCATCATGAATTTTTTTAAGGCACTGGCGGAGAGAGTCTATGGGACCATGATTACAAGATCACAGAGCTTTATAAAGTTGGGTGTCACCTGCATTATTCTGATAAACATTGAATTGCTTTGCATGATTTAGGCTAATGGTAGAACATCAATGTTGAATAAAATAGGCCCAAACATAGAGCCTTACGCTACATGTCATGCGTGTTTTCTGATACATAGTTGCCTATGGAGACAAAGTATTCTCCGGAATTGTGAATAAGACTTTTAGGACCATGTCATGGGTTTTATATTTGAGAGAAGTATACGAGACAGGATTGTGATGTCTTTGTCAACCAGATACATGGTGGAAAATGGTATGCCATGAGGTAGTGCGATTGGCCCTCTTCTCATTTTTTATTATAATTAATGAGTTGTTTTGCCAGCTTGGGCCAGGCATAGGGAGGTCGGTGTTTGCACATTTTGGGGCGAAATGGAGGAGGGGTAGAAATGTGTGGTTAATTGTTCGGAAAGTGGTAGAAAGGTGGGCTAAGACCATCTTTTTTATGAGGAGAACAGTCCGGGGAATGACCGGGGTTGGGCATGTACCTCTACAGAGTGTATCCGGGAAGTGTAAGGTGTTATATGTGATATGTTGCTTGACGGTACTGGCGCTCCTGTTTGAAAGGCAGTGTATGGCCTCGATAAGATCAGATATTGGGAATGTTATATACTTGTAGTGGCCAAATTGGATGTGGTTCAAGCTCAAGATCTCAGGCTGTGTAGCTTTTAGGTCATCGTCAGTTGCAGCGTTGCAGGTGGAAATGGGGGAGTTGCCACTAGAGCTCTTTCTGGAATGGAGTTTAGTCCTACAGTAGCTATGCCAGCAAGTCCACCATGGATTTTACCGCAGTAGATGTTACTTTTAGCATATTGTTCATCTACGTTACTTGAGGTATATGGGTTTGGTTCGTCGGGTTAAATTGTGTCCTGTCTCTGAACCACACTTTTCATTATTGTGCAGGATCTATCAAACAGTGACAATAAAGGGCCATGTTCAAACACAATGCTTTTGTTACCAACATTTTTCTGCCTCTAACATATAGAATGTGTGTCAATCAAACATTTCACAAATTCAATGACAGGTTATCTATCACATTACCTTCTCCTTTTCATGCCTCTTCCTGGATAGAATGTTTGTCTATCACATTTTTCTAGTCTTGATATTTTCATGATCATCATTTCGACTGGCAAGTGGCAATGCGACAGGTGGTGGTTGTATAGCAAGCATGCCAGAGTGGGGAAAATACAACCAGAATTATTGTAAAGAATGTGTGACATCACGTACCGACTCACACCCTCAAACACATCACCAAACCGGCAAATGAATCTCACCCTGCTGATCACAATCACTGTAATTGTAGTCAACTGTTCACTCACCTGTTGTTCATCAGCACCACTTTTTAGTTCCCTTCCAGTCCACACAGTCTTTGTGAGGTATTGTTTCGTAGTTCTGCAACTTTTGTTGAGTATTTTCTCTTGGTATTGTCTTCCGTGTACCGAATCATTTCTGTCCTCCCTCACTTACCATGCTTTGCCGGATCCTCTTGTACGTTCACTCCAGAGATCCTGAACACGACCTACTGCCTGTTCCCTTACTATGACCATCGTTCTACTCCTCTGGAACCTTTGCCTACACTGGTTGGTTGATCCCGGTTTTTGACTGTTATTACTGCCTATCCCCCTGGATTTACATTCTGTGCCTCTATTAAACTAGTGCTCTGTGCTTGAATTTTTATCTGCCTCTGTGACGACTACGCCATCTGCTGCCCATCCTCCCACCTGCTGCCCATGTGGAACACCGAGGGACCCATCCGGGGCAGCTATGAGGAGTTCGACTCTTCCATCTATGGCAGGGGACGAGATCGGCGCAGGAGTTCGCTCTGGAGTTCGGAACCCTGGCGAGGGCCCGTCCGTTTCACCCCACCCCCTGGACACCGCCGTCCCTATGGACCTGGGGATGGCTGCACTCCCGGGCAGAGGGCAAGGAGGAGGAAAACGGTGTTGTTTAAAGAAGCGTTGGGGCTGCTCCGCACTACACCTCCTCCCCTGACTCCGGAGGCGACAGGCACGGCGCTTCCGCATCACCCCAGGTAGTTCATGCCCATTCACCATTCGCCTTTCCACTCACTCTCTGCACAGTCCCTGTTGAGTTCCCGGGTTTTCCGTTGCTCTCCCAGTGTAAGGCGCTGGTAGATTCAGGCGATGCTGGAAATTTCATCGTCAGGGATTTCGCATCACACGTGCACATTCCCCTCCAGGTCCTTACCACCCCCCTACCCGTGAGATCGCTAGACAACCGGCCATTAGGGTCGGGCTTGATAACCGAGTGTACTGTCCCGCTCCTTATGGTCACTTGCGGCCGACACAGCGAAACCATTTCCCTTCACGTTATGGATTCTCCCACATTCCCCGTCGTGTTGGGTTTCCCCTGGCTGTCTCTCCATGACCCCTTCATTTCCTGGTCTAGTCAGGTCCTTTCGGGGTGGTCGCGGAAGTGCCAAGATAGGTGTTTGTGTGTTTCCGTGGGTTCGACCACGGTGGAAAGTCCAGACAGTGCTCCCGCTGTGCCAATTCCTCCCGAATACAGGGACTTGGCCGCGGTCTTTTCCAAGGCTATGGCTACATTATTACCGCCTCATAGGCTGGGGGATTGCGCGATAAACCTCTTAATGCTGTCTAGTGAAATATTCAAACTTGGTGTGATGTTAATGCATAACAAAAGGATCCAATGTTGAGACGTTATTCCAACACTTGGCACACATATAGCTTAGTGGCGTAGTGGTTAAAGACACAGCCTGTCACATGGGAGTCCCCGGGTTAAATCCACCTCAACAAATTATTCCATCCTTCTAATAACACGCTGGCTGAACTAAGCTTGCATGGTTCATTTTCTTAATATCTCTGAAAGCTCTACCAAGCTATGTTAAGAAGTCTATTCTTGAGATTCCACTTATGCGCTACCACACATGATTGAAGACACACGCCAGCTTTTAAAATACTTTACCCAAATGAACACATTTAACTAGCGCTATTGTCTGAACCCGTTCTCTATTTTATTGTATTTTCTCCATAGCCTAAATGCACTGTTAAATAAAACAGGGGCTATTTACCATTCACACAACAACACAAGTAAAACTTTTATAAACACAGACACATGAAGTACATGAATAGCCTTTTGTGCAAATTACAACTTAAAAGATGACAGACAGAACAAAAGACATCCAAAAAAACAAAGTAGAATCTCTTCCATATCTTGTTAAAAATTATATATTTTAAACAGATACCACTTCCCCAAAGACCCTGCAAACCCCTCTATCCCACCATTGGCCGGCCAACCATACATGACTCTCCAGGTTTCATTTCCTCAGATGGATGGATTCTGAAAGGACAACTTGCACCCTGCCTCGGAGTCATCATGCTATGCCAGTGCCTGTGGTGCAACTGGTGGTCTTTGAAAGCTCATTCTATACATTATAGGTCAGGGCTGTTGCAAATGTAACAACATACTGCAAATGTAATCAACCCCAAACAAAATACAAATTTCCAACTTATTATGCAATAATCTCACAATGTTTCCCAAAAACGTAATTTTGCCTAACACAAATGTAATACGTCATGACATTTATGTTTGCAGGGATTTGTTATGTTTGCGGTATGGTGAAAACTTAAAAAAAATAACTTCCCACAAATGTAATACATCACAAATATAATCAAAATATGCAGCTTTTACAAGTTACTTATACACTACATATTTACTATGATTAGGTCAGCACCAAAGCAACTACAAAAATAAGTTCAGAAGCATCACATTCTTGCTAAATATCCACATTAAATGAGCATTAAAGAAAATCAACACATTTGTGTTACCGTTTAAAGATTTAAAAGACAATGTTTTTACTTATACAGCTGTAAAACATGCTGCTGTTGCTACTATAAATATACATATCAGTAAAACAATTTCTCTCCTGTAAGAAATGAAATATTATGGGTGTCCATCTGTTCAAATGTCCTTTATTTTAAAGAGTTCTCTATTGTGTGTTTGTTTTATAATGAGAATACTAAAAGAAACCTACTCACAGTAATTCATCACACAGTGTTACAGCAAGAGTCAGATTCCCCTACAATAGGTGGTTGTTGACTTATTTTGATACTGTATATCTGGCCAAACAGCGTAACGGCTGTTTCATCGGTTTTTATAACTACATAGTGACAAAGCTGAAACAGTGTTAAGAATAACACGCTGCCACAACATGCATTTTACACTCTTGGTATTGTTTAGCTGGTGGTTTCCATTATACATCAGATCAGAAAGGTGTTTCCATGATAACTAATTCAGTCAGTTAGCCACCTTTACCACATCAGTCTGTCTGCTGAGAGCATGCACTACAGACACTGACTACAGTAAAAGAATATACAGATCTTTTATTAGACTTGCAGGGCCTCAAGTGTAAGAACGACCTAAGCCAAATGTTTAAAAATGTTAATTGTTTGAACACAGTTAAATGGAGTGCTTTGGCGTCTAACTCCAACTGTACCCTGAGTAAAGGGAGATTAGTATTATGGTTTAGTGTGGTAAAAACTTACTTTGTGAACTGCCACACCGTGTTATTAGTCACAGTGATATTGACTGAGACAATTTATGAAGCAAATTATTTAGTTATTTTAATCATTTCCATGTTAGATTGTTTAATATATATGATTTTCCACCGTGGCTATGTCAATTGTTCATCATCGATTCTCTCATTTCAAAATACAACACACTGGGACAGCTGGTGTGTTCCCTGGCCTGAACTCAAACACCCAAAGATGTCCAGACTGGACCAAATCTGAAGCTAAACATAAAGTAGGCGTCCAAAGATGGTTTATATCTGATCCAAGATGGTAATTTCAAGATGTTCCAGTCTTTTGTTGCCTCTGTCTCATCTTTCTTGTCCCAACTTTTTTTAACTGTATTGCTGGCATCAAATTCAAAGTGGGCTTATAGTTTTCAAGAAACAATCATATATCTCATTTTCAACATATGAAATGTGCACATTATTGCATTATTTATTCATTTATTATATGCTATATCATATAAGTGTAATTTA
This sequence comes from Esox niger, assembly GCA_016801105.1. Taxonomy (NCBI): domain Eukaryota; kingdom Metazoa; phylum Chordata; class Actinopteri; order Esociformes; family Esocidae; genus Esox; species Esox niger. The sequence goes on along the minus strand of JACXGJ010002059.1, from coordinate 36,620 downwards.
AAAGATATGTATTAGACAGAGTGTTTTCTGTTTAACACAATCATGTTTGGGGGTGGTCTTTATTTTTTAGACCACAGTTCTGGGTAAATGTGTTCAACCAAAACGTTGGTTTCCATACGCTTTCTGACCCTCGCTAGACTACTTAACACTCATATTACATTGTAGCTTTCCACTTTTTCCACAGTAATGAAAGAGACATTACAGCGTTTGACATTTGGTTGTACTTTCCCTTAGCATTTGAGATACAGATTCTGCTGTGGTATGGCAATACCACTTAAGCAAACCACATGCAGAATTGCAGTACATGGTTATACTAGAATTGTTTCTAATAATAATCATAGCACTTTGTTAATCATTATTTAGAAGGGCAGTGTATGGTTGCCTGTAGCATAACAGATTTTCATTTTATTTCTATTTTTTATATAAAGATATTGGGGGGGGGGGCATTTTGAGCATAGCTGAATATTGGAGGGGGATGTGTCCCCCCAATATATATCATGATTACGGCCTTGATACATCCCACTTGTAGTTACAGTATACTTTATAAATGTTTATGCCCTCTTCTATTGGCACATCTGGTTAGATGCAAACTGCATTTTGTTCTACTGTACTTGTACTATTCAATGACCAAGTTGAATCTAATCTAAAATGTTTCTTAAGATATGTCCCCAAGTTTAGTCTCTACAGAAGAGCAATGCTTGTCAACTCTCAAACAGGGCCAATCACAGGTATTGGCTTTTTTTCATACAGGAACATTAAAAGCTAAATTATTTTGAAAAAATAAAAACAAACACAAAGCTTTGTAGGCTACCGTAAAGGTCATCTGAACGCTGTTGGCTAGAATAATCTGTAACGGTCCCAGCCTGCTGGAGCTGTCCTGTTCCATGTTTTCTGTATGTCCGGGATTTGACATTGTCCTTGTTTGGTCTTTCCTGTTCTTGTTTCAGTTAATCAGTTTATTCCTTTCACCTGTGTTTTGCCCCCACCTGTTTCTGTTCTCCTTGTTAGTCTGTGTATTTAGTTTGGCCTTTTTCCACCCAGTCCTGGTTGGTCATTATTTGCTGTCTTATGTTCCATGTTCGCTATTTTGATGTTTACATTTATTCCTAGTTTTCAGCTAATTCTGTTTTTGTAATGAATGGCACTCTGTTTTGTTTTACCCTTTTCTGCGCTTGCCTCCATCTCCTTGGACTCCCTCTCGTGCTCCGTGACAGGATCCGGTGTTTCAGCCTATATAAAAGTGCCTATTGTATTTCTTGGCAAGGCAAACATTATTTGAGATTTTTTAAACTGATTCAATCTCAAATCTAGTGCAACAGCATTTTAGAAACATTGTCTCCATAGTTAATACCGGACACTCACACTTTTAAACTCCTGACTCCATTTAATGCCAAGATGTCTGTTATGCTACAGGCAACCATACGCTGCCCTTCTAAATAATGATTAACAAAGTGCTATGATAATTATTAGAAACAATTCTAGTATAACAGTGTACTGCAATTCTGCATGTGGTTTGCTTAAGTGGTATTGCCATACCACAGCAGAATCCGTTTCTCAAATGCTATGGGAAAGTACAACCAAATGTCAAACGCTGTAATGTCTCTTTCATTACTGTGGAAAGCTACAATGTAATATGAGTGTTAAGTAGGTCTAGCGAGGGTCAGAAAGCGCATGGAAACCAACATTTTTGTTGAACACATTTACCCAGCGAACAACAATGGTGCTCAACATTAATGTGTTTATTACATTATATTTGTCAGAAAGCCCATGTGAAGTCTGAGTGAAGAGTCAATCATTTATGTTTCTCTGCATGTGTACTTTTTGTAGACAGTAGTAGGTTTTATCTATTGCATATTCCTATACTGTATAGCTGTACTTGCTTATGATCAATTGCATTATTAGTTTTTATTTAAGTTAAGTCCAAACTGTTTTATTACAGTCAGCATTTATTCACAGTCAGTGTCATCATGAGCAAAAGGAAAGGTGGCAGTGACATTCGTACGTTTTTTGGTCAGCCTCAGAAAAAAAACGAATGTAAGCTGAGCGCAGTGAAAAAATGCACCAGTCAGATGATACAAGTATACAGTAGAACAAGTAGTACATGAATCAATGATTCTTGATATAATATTCAGATCAGAAATGGTTTGTAATCCATTCCTGAACAACATGGAAATAAACACCTCTTGTTTACTGATAATATTTATTTCATGTTCACTCTGGTGCGTTCAAAGTTAAGAAGGAGAGAGCATGAAGACAAGAGAACAAAAGGAGCAAATATTGGTGGTTAACAGTCTCATCCTAATGTTAATTTACACTGAGATATTCCTCTTAGTATGGCTTCTTATGTGTATTTCATAAAAATACAAAGGAAAGGAAAGAAAAAGGTGCGGTGGTCTCTTAAATGTTTTCCAGAGCTGTAGTTCTTTTCTATCCTTACTCAAATTAATAGACCACTTCACTCATTTACTAAAAGTGTACTAACTAACAGTTCAATACATTCAAACAAACTCAGAAATGCAATTTTTCGTGCACAAACATTTGTATTTACTTAGCTAGCTAACATTCATATCACATATACGCTGCAGGTGATATGTCGTGAATCTCCGCCCCCTAGAGGGGCTTTAGCTCATAGTGGCTTACCCCCGACCAGCCTAGAGAGGGTAGGAAATGTGAGCTGATGCCTACCGTAGACTCTGATGAATGAAGTGTAGGACTTCACCGGAGCTCTTGCAGTGACTGGAGCAGACGCTTGGTGAAAGCCTTAGGGCGCTGGAGAGTCCACAAACGTGTTCCTTCGTCAATGGCTGAGGAAATAGGGGCAGATGAATTTGTAGGGCTGTTGTCTCGATCATGCCCGAAAACTCCACGGAGAGGGAGCGGACGGAGGGATGCGACAGAAGGGAAGTTGTCTTCCAGTTCTCCCGGGCGAGTGGGAGAAACAAAAGACCCACCACCACAGCCACATGGGGAGGGGAGTGGGTCCTTCTGAGTCAGAGGGGTCGGCTCCTGCGTAGGAGTGTTCTCCTCGTTCTCTGACATCTCTTTGTCATCCTTGCCAGAATCCGGTATGTCAGAGGTCCACTTCTTCCTTGAAAAGGTTTGCCCTCTCTACATGTGTAGAGGGACAAATCAGCGCAGGAGGAGCAAGCCAAGGGGCCTGTAAGACCCTCACGAGCATGAGCCGGTCCCAGGCAGGAAACACAACCTGTGTGAATCCTGTTCCGGCGACAGGTTGGCGCAACGGCATGTGGTAGCAAAAACAAAATTAGTAGCAAGATGTTGAACTAAAGAATGGCGACGGCAAAAACTATCAGGCTGAAGAGCAATGTAGTAATCAGTGACACAGCAATGCGGAAGGGCGTTCTCCGATTCATTGCCCACATGCGCGTGTTAAAGTCCCCCTGCAGAATCATGGAGACCCCTACGGGAGCCCCATACAGGACTCCATTCAGGGTCTCCAAGAAGGCAGAATACTCAGAACTGCTGTTCGGGGCATACGCACAAACAACAGAGTTTCCCCTCCCACACCCCATAGGCGTAGGGAGGCGACCCTCTCATCCACCGGGTAAACTCCAACATAGCGGCGCTCTGCCAGGGGTTTATGAGTATCCCAAACCTCGCCCGGCGCCTCACACCCTGGGCATCTCCAGAGAAGAATAGAGTCCATCCCCTATCCAGGAGTACATTTCCAAAACCTAGACTGTGCGTGGAAGTAAGCCCCACCAGATCTAACTGATAGCACTCCACCTCCCTCACAAGTTCAGTCTCCTTTCCCCACAGAGAGGTGACGTGACACGTCCCCAGAGCCAGCCCATGCCGTCCGGACTTGGTCCGTCGAGGCCTCCGGCCTTCACTACCGCCCATATGGCAGCGCACCCGACCCCAGCAGTTCCTCCCATGGGTGGTGAGGGCGATGCCACGTGACTTTTTCGAGCTATGACCGGGCAAACATGGCCATGGAGCCGGAGAGGAACCATCACCTTAATAACATAAAACATAAATCACCCAATCACCCTGATCACAAGTTTATATACCCATGAATGTTTGGGAATTAAAGGTGAATATCCCACACCTATGGCTTTTAAAATTGCAATTAGTGTCTGTGTACTGCATGAATAGTCATTACGTCTGTTAGCTCTCACATGGATTCACTGAGCAGGCTACTGAGCCATGGCCAAAAATACTGTCAAAAGACCTGTGTAACAAGGTAATTGAACTTTATAAATATGGAAAGGGATATAAAAAGATATGCAAAGCTTTGCAAATGCCATTCAGTACTGTTCAATCATTCAGTACTGTTCAATAACGTATGTTCGTCCTCTGACGTATGCTCATACTCTGACGTATGCGCTCCCTCTGACGTATGCTCTTACTCTAGCGTATGCGCTCACTCTGACGTATGCTCTTACTCTGACGTATGCGCTCACTCTGACGTATGCGCTCACTCTGACGTATGCGCTCACTCTGACGTATGCTCTCACTCTGGCGTATGCGCTCACTCTGACGTATGCGCTCACTCTGGCGTATGCTCTCACTCTGGCGTATGCTCTCACTCTGGCGTATGCGCTCACTCTGACGTATGCGCTCACTCTGGCGTATGCTCTTACTCTGACATATGCTCGTACTCTGACGGAGGCACCGTACACTTTACCAAGCCACAGGCGGGCATCTTTATTTATGCAATTTAGTTACCCAAGCACTCCTCCGGTTGGACTGTGGGTCTTGTCCCATAGGTGAATCAACAAATGATAATGGTAACATAGCACAAAAGGTTAACCAAAGGCTAGAGAGCTCTAAAGATATCCCTATACTTGACAGAACGCAGTCAAAACTGGTGACAAGATCAGAGAAATTTCAGAGCGAGTGACTGAATAAGACAATAAAACAGCTTGAAATACATAAAAGTGAACAATTCATTGACTCTGTAGCAGCTACTCTAGGAGTTGAGCAAAAAACGCTAATGGACAGACACATATTGGTATACAAGCGATTACTTCAAATCTAGAACACTCAGTTCCGGACCTGGCTGACAAACCAGCATTCCCCAATGTCACGTTTTACTGGCACAGTACTGGGACTAGACCAAACGTATCAACTCCAGCAGGGACTTGGTCTGACATTGACGCCGCAGAGGCTAATCCAGCAAGAAATCAAATAAGAGAGCACCAACCCTTAATGAACCTTAACTCAATGCAAAACAGATACGATCCAATGAATCAGAATAAAATGTGTGTAAATGAACCTAGGGAAGCTAATCACAACACAAGCATTAGGGCTAACCAAAATCCAAGAAATAGCCCTATAACCACTAAAGGGACGAGGGAAAGAAGAAATTAACTATAAACATGATTCTACCTTGATTTGGGACGACATAACCAAGCATATCAGAATGGGAAACATTAAAATCCTAATCTTGGCTGACATGTTGCCAGTTATTCTCTCTACACATCCAAGCAACATGCAGATTTTTATCCACACTGGATCTTTTGAAATTCTACAAAGAATAACAGGCTCTGAGATCCTGATTTTTTTTCTATGCTACTAGAGAAAATAAACAACTATCAACATGTTTTCATCTCAGGTCCCATTCCAACCTTGGGGAAACTAATTGAATCTTTTAGCAGACGCCTTGGGCTGAATACGTGGCGGATATCGGCATGCCTCAACCATGGGATAAGGTTTATTGACAATTTCAATATTTTTTTGAACTGTGAAGACCGCTTTAGACCTGATGGGGTTCATCCAAAATAATGGAATGCCGGCTGCTTAGTGCCAACATACGTCCCGCTCTTGGAATGCCATGTCCAGACAAGATAAGCATGAAAGACTGTACTCATAGGCAGAGTATCCACCCCCCCTCTCCTGTCCCTCAAACTGAAATCACCCAATGCTTTCGAGAAGATGTCCTTGTCCCAAACGGGTGTACATGTCCCTCCCTCCACCACACTCACCAATCAGGGAGCTAGTTCTACCCAGAGACCAGAGCTCATCTTTGCCTATGCCCCACTCCTCCCCCTTGTTTAAAACAACTGCCACATTGTCAACAACCCTGTCTTTTATTTCCACAGAGCACAGAATATACTCGGTGATGTGCTTGGGGTCCCTGCTATACTGAAAATAGCAATGCCAACTGTTTTGAGTATAAGCTAGGACCCAGTATCCCCATTCCTGTGTTGATCGAAAATAGAAGGAATCATGTCCATGCAACTTATGAACTAAACTTGTCTAATCTGTTGACTGAAACACGTAAACCTACTAGTCCAGGAACCCCTATTATATCTATTAAGCTGGCTTCACTTAATATCAGATCTCTCGCCAACAAATCATTCTTGGTAAACAACATTATAATATTCTACTACAAACAAAATGTAATGTTTCTCACAGAAACGTGACAGAAAAGTGAAGATTGTAGTGCTAGAATTCTTAACAAGACAGCAACTGACATTTTTTGAAACGGTAGGAGAGGAGGAGTGGCTGCCCTATTCAAAGATACATTCCAGTGCAAAGAAAATACACTTGGTAATTGTATTCATTTGGAATACCTCTATTTTATATTAAAATGTACCCCTAAAGATTTGTTTTTAACCATTTACACATGATATTCTGCACATTTTATTGATTATTTTGCTGGACTACTCTCTGTTATATCAGTTGATTATAACTTATTTTTTATTACAGGGGACTTTAAGATACACATAGATAATGGTACAGACAATAATGCCAAATAACATTTTGCACTACTTGACACTTTTGATCTCACTCAACATGTGAAAGAATGTATACACAAGGTCTCGATATTTCCTCTGTCATGGTTGAAGACATGGCCCTTTCCATTTCTGTCTTTTTTAACAACTTATCACCCCGAATGTTCCAGTAAACACTGTTGCTGTTAAGAAAGAGAACATTAATGAGAGAACCAATGCTGAGTTTATGGAAGGCTTAGCTATCTCTCCAACAATAAGTGCTGAGTCAGTTGATGTATTCCTTGATAATTTTAATGCCAAAATATTGAATGTAATGGATCGTGTTGCACCAGAAAAGGTAAAGAAAACTATGAGCAAATAGAAAACACCATGGAAAACAACCATAATGGTAAGCGCCCTGAAAAGAGAATGTAGGAAAGTGGAACATAAGTTGAGGAAAACTAAACTTCAAATTCACTTTGACATCTACAAACAATGCCTTGGTAGCTTCAACAGTGAGTTATGCAGGGCCAGACAGCAACATTTATTGGGAATGATCAACAAGAATACCAATAATACCAGCTGTCGCAATGGGTGTGTAGTGGTGGAGAGGACGGACCGTGGAGGCGGAGTGGCCGGGACAGTAGGAGGCGCTGCTGGCTCGGGCGGCCGCAGAGTTGCCGGGACAGTGGTGGGGCGCCACTGGCCTGGGCGGTGGCGTAGGCGGCCAGTCCTCGGCGGCGGGCGTCCACCGCTAAGAGGGCATCCTCCGTCCTCCGCTCGCCCTTTTAGCACCCCCCAAAAAAATCTTGGGGTTGGCTTACCGCCGGTTTTCGCCTTTGCCTCCTTTGCCTTCATTTCCGGGGTTGCTGTGGAGCCGGCCAGATGAACAGTGGGTACTGGTGGTGGTAGGGGTATTCCTCCTCATCAGTCTCACTGTTTGCCCAGGAGTGCAGTGGGTGACTGTAGGGGTATTCCTCCTCAGTGTCACTGTCCGGCCAACCGAGGAGTTCCCCTACCGTCCAACTTTGCCTCTCTCTAACATGGTCCTTTTGTAGGTTAGTCATTCTGTCGTGGTACTGTGCGTCCTGACGGTGTGGTGAGTTTATGTTCCAGTTGATGATTTACTTGATACTTTTCATTCATCAAGTGCTCAGTGTTTTTCTGTTCTGTTTCTTTGTGTTATTTTTTGTTAAATAGAGAGCACACCGACCGCTACCTCTGCCTACGCCTGGTCTGTTTACCCCACAACATTACACTGTGACACCTGCCCTCTATTTGTCGGTTATCGTTGGATAACTGGCCAATAGGGTCCGGCTTTGTTATTGAGTGTACTATCCCGCTCCTTATGGTGACTTGCAACCAACACCGCAAAGGTATCATTTAATGAAGTTGTCATTGAGGACCCTCGTGGCATCTGTTTCTCAAACTAGACACTAATGTATTTGTCCTCTTGCCCATTTGTGCATCAGGCCCTCCCACTTCTCTTTTTATTCTGGTCAGTGATAGTTTGTGCTGTTCTGTAAAGGGAGTAGTACACATCGTTGTATGAGATCTTAAGTTTGTTGGCAATTTCTAACATTCAATAGCCTTCTTTTCTCAGAAAAAGAATAGACTGATATGTTTCAGAAGAAAGTTCTCAGTAATTTGAGCCTGTAGAAACCCACAATTGCTGGTGCTGCAGATACTCAACTAGTCAAAAGAAGGCTAGCACAACAGTTTTCATCTGCGGTAACATAGATAGCCTTTTAAAAATATTACCATGAATAAGCAAGCACAACGTGATATTGGGACACAGGACTGATTTTTGCTAATATTTATCCTCTGTGTGTCTCTGTAGATAATCCATAAAAAAATCAGCTTTTTCCTGAAGCAATCGTTTTTTACCACATGAACGATGTCTACACTGTATTTCTGATCAAATTATGATTTATTTTATTGACAAGAAAGTTTCTAAGTTACCCCGAAACTTTGAAAGGTAGTCTATTTCCACCCGAAGATCTAAATAAAAGATTTGGGTGTTCAAACATCACATTTTAAACCCTTCTAAATGCTTGAACATCTACACTATGAAATTAACTTCTCACATTGAGGAAAAAGATACAAAGACCGTTAGAGCAAAATAAAGGTGAATAACAGCATGCTCAGAGACCACTGATTGTTGCATCCCTCGTAACTATACTTTCTAATGATGCATTCTATGGATATGTTCTAAAGGTACGTTGTAATCACACTGGTGTGATCGTTTTAGGGACAACTCTGACATGATCACATCGGAGGTGTCATATGCGTCAATGGGTCATATTAGTCACCAACAATGTGTTGTGGGGGGGGCTACTTCTGCTGTAATTATTGAGTCCCCTTTTCTCCTATAATATCTTTTATGAATCCAACACACACAGAGACAGTATTTGCAAGAAAGGAACCATTAGCACACATGCAACAATCTTTTCTCCTTTCTACAGTACCAAAATGGTTCCCCTGATTATTAAAGTTATGGTGGCAACAGCAGCTATTGGTAAGCTACATTATTTGTCATATACAAAACAAAAAGGTGTTTAAATATCAAAGTGGTCACTTGATGTTAATATTAAGCATAAATGTGATTGATTATGCAAATGTTACCTTTATTTGTAAATAAACAATTTATGAATATATTGCAATTACTTCATGCTGATTTATGTTTTTTAAAGATATATCCTGCACAGTTAGTGCTCACTTCTGCAATCACACTCAAGAGAAGGAAGATCAACTGTGTTTTGGGGCTTTGGGAGAATCTTTGTCCTTCCTTCTTATTGCAAACCAAGATAAAGAAGTAATTACATTGAAGAAAGGTGATAAACGTATTATAAAAACTGGAGAACGCTGGAGATCTATATTATCTGAGGATTATTTGAATCGTTCTGATTTCTCAAATACAACATTCAGACTGGACAGTCTTACATATAACGACATTGGAGACTATCAATTGGAAATATATCATTCAAATGGAACATTGTTGCGTACCGTTAAAATGCACGTTGAGGTACAAGGTACAGAACATTTCAAGCATCTTAAAGAGAAAAATATAATATTAAAGGTCGTTTTCAGTACCATTGCTACTCTGTTGAATATAATATCAGCATTACTTATGCATGAAACATGAAATGATATGAGAGTTCACAATTTTATATGTTAGCTCATGCTACTGTGACAGTGTTTCTGTAGAATGTCTGTTTTTGTCTGACAGCCCCAGTGTCAGAGACAGTGTTGTCTCACATCTGTCTTCCTCATGGAGAGACCATGGTCAACTGTTCCTCACAGGGGGACAGTCTTCAGTTCAGCTGGACCCTAAACAATCAGATTCTGACCAAGAGAATAGCCTCTGTTCACTACCACAGCAGCGTGATCACTCTGAAGAGTGATGTGACAGGAGCCCTCACCTGTATGGTTCAGAATGAAGTTAGTAGCAGCAGATCCACTATGAATCTCCCAACCTGTTCAGGTAATGTAAGCACTGTTTCAAAATTGATCAAATGTGTTAGCAGGGATGGACAGTGAGTTAAAAACGGCCCTGGAATTTAGACCGGCCCAACAGTCTAATGCAACAGGTAATGCCAGAACTGTTTTATTTTTGCATCATAAATGTTGCGACAGGAAAACTGTTGACTTTGCATTAGACATTGTGAGACCAGGTTTTGAATTCTTACCATTTAGTTGTTAAAGAAATGTCAGCTGTTTTTGTTTCCAATAGGCGACACTGGAACTAACATTTGTCATTTGTATATTTCAGCTTTGTTTTGCATAAAGAAGTAACCACTGAATGAAGCATTTGCAATTCAAGCTGTATTTATTTAATCATGCTGTCTTGACTTATTACTTATTATTAAACTTATCAATAAATCATGCTGTTTTAAAATAGATTTTCCATTGATTATGTACAAAATACTTCAACAAAAAGGTCTTATCAACCATCTTCCTCAGTTTCTTTATAAATTACTATAACGTTTTTACTTTCATGTATGCCTGGATACAGTACATCATTTTCATTTTTTCTGGAAAGTGTGAGTTAAAAATATAATATGTAATTGGGTCATCAGATCCAGAGGACATTAGAAGACTGTTTTGACTGTGTATTAGGGTTACAGGGAAGTTATTAGCAGAAGTGCTTGTTTGTCTAACAATTAATCATAACCTGTACTGATAGCAGAGAAACACGTAGACAGGAATAATATTCTTTTTATAGACTCTGGGGAGTAACACCAAACCTGGTGACATTCCACATGAAGAGGTTTTTTTACTGAAATAATTATTCAGTTTTATTGTGCAACACATGCTAATTAATATGAATACATATTTGTTCAGATGTCACTAGAATGTAAAAGGTTTAAGACAAAAAACTTTACGCAAGAGCTTTACCCAACTGCATTTCATAACTTTTCCAGTCTTTGCCTCTGTAGCGACTTATTTGAAACGTGTTGTTGGCATCAAACTCAAAATAGGCATCAGCATTTCAACATGTGGTGTGTTGTCTTTGTACTATTTTCAATTAAATGTAGGGATAAATGATTTGCACATCATTGCATTATGTTTTAATTTGCATTATATGCAGCATCCCAACTTTTTTGGAAACAGGTTTGTAATAAAACCAGAACTGGTATTTTACTCAAATCAGTATAAAGCCATTTTTCATTTAACAGTTTTGTCATAGCTGTTTCAGTACTGTGCTGAGGTCAGAAGCCTGACTGAAATGTATCTGTTTTTAAAAAGTCTGATGGCAGTGGGTCTCTACAACATGTAGAAGCTTTAAGATGTTGAACTGTTCTTCTTGGGATATTTGATCAATTGTAGTAAATTGTGACATAATAACCAAATTATGTCTTGGTGGTCGTTGTGATGGTACAGTGTCCTTGTTAGACTGTGTTCTGATTGTCCATCTAATACTTTTAATTTTTTCATTATAGAAACACACAAATTCATTACATTTCATAGTGGACATGAGTTCTGATGCTATCTGATTCATTGGGTTTGTAAGCTTGTCGAACATGACAAATAGAGTGTGGGTATTCTGGATATTTTTGTTAGTCATTCCCGATAAATGTTGCTGTCTGGCCCCTCGTAACTCAATGTTGAAGCTACCACGGCTATTTTTACAGATGTTATAGTCAATTTGAAGTTTAGTTTTCCTCCACTTGCGTTTTGCTTTCCTACATTCTCTTTAAGGTGTTTACCATCATGGTGGTTCTCCATGATTTTTTCTGTTTGCTCATAGTTTTCTTTACCTTTACCAGTGCAACACGATCCATGACATTCAATATTTTGACATAAAAATTATACAGGAATACATCAACTGACTCAGCACTTATTCTTGGAGAGATAGCTATGGCTTCCATTAACTGAGCATTGGTACTCTCATTAATGTACCTTTACTTAATAGAAACAGAGTTTACTGGAACATTCAGGGTGATTAGTGATTAAAAAAAGACAGAAATGATCAGATAGAGCATTGTCTTTAGCCACGACTGAGGAAATATCAAGACCTTTTGAGATACACTCAAGGCCACATTCTGGATCTGGTTGTGTACACTTTCACATGCTGAGTGAGATCAAAAGTGTCAAGTAGTGCAAAATGTTATTTGGCATAATTGTCTGTACTATTATCTATGTGGATGATAAAATCCCTGGTAATAATAAACAACTTATAATCAACTGATATGACAGAAAGTAGTTCAGCAAAATCATCAATAAAATTTGCAGTGTATCGCGGAGGTCTGTTAATGGTTAAAAACAAAAGTATTCAAAAGAAGTAAAATTACCTAGTGTATTTTCTTTGCACTGGAATTGTCAGAAGGATTGTGTAGTGGGATGAAGCGGACCAGGCGTAGGCAGAAGGTTGCAGCTCGATGTACTCTTTAATTGTGAACAAACATACACAAAACAACAGAACAGAAAACAAAGAGCACCGAGGTAAACTGCAAAATGTAAATGAACATAGATAAACATACTACTACTTACATCCACCGACATTAAACAATGAC